>MUZC01004498.1:347333-375375 GCA_002072015.1 Radix auricularia | reverse complement strand
TGTGTACTCGCACCAACACTCTTCGCAATATTCTTCTCTGTACTTCTTCGATACGCATTCAAGGATAGCAGTGAGGGAATCTGGTTACATACCAGAGCTGATGGAGGACTTTTCAACACTGCCCGCCTCCGAGCCAAGACCAAAACGACGGATGTCCTAATTCGAGAGCTACTATTTGCGGATGATGCGGCACTAACAGCACATACAGAATCTGATTTGCAAAAACTCGTGTCAAGCTTCTCCAATGCCTGCAAAGAATTTGGTCTGCAAATCAGCTTGAAAAAGACAAACATAATGGCCCAAGACACTCAACCTCCTCCTACCATAAACATCGATAATGAAAACTTGGAGGTTGTGGACAGCTTCACCTACTTGGGATCCAAGGTCTCCAACACAATGTCCATTGAAGAAAAAATAAACAGCAGAATTGGCAAGGCAGCCGCAACAATGGCTAAACTAAATAAGCGGGTCTGGCAAAACACCAAGCTAACGGAGAAAACCAAACTGTGCGTCTATCGAGCCTGTCTCATCAGTACATTACTATATGGGAGCGAGACATGGACCACTTATACATCACAAGAGCGTAAGCTTAACAGCTTCCATTTGAGATGCTTGCGCCGCATTCTTGGCATTAAAGGGCAAGAAAATATGCCTAATAGTGAGGTCCTAACGCGTGCCAATACCCAAAGCATGTTCTCAATTCTTAGTGAAAGACGCCTGAGGTGGCTAGGACATGTCAAAAGAATGATCCCCGGCCGCATCCCAAAGGACCTCCTATATGGCGAACTTGCTTCAGGAAAGAGGAAAACAGGTCACCCACGCTTGCGTTTTAAAGATGTCTGTCAAAGAGACATGAAAGCAGCCAAAATACATACAAGTGACTGGGAGTGTAAGGCAGAAGACCGATCTACGTGGCGCACAGTTGTCAAAGAGGGCGTCATAATAGCCGAGGAGCGAAGAATGGAGGAGGCTGCAGACAGAAGAGCTAGGAGAAAGGCCAAAACATTTGGAAGCACAGAACTCGTGTGTAAAAACTGCGGCAAAGACTGTCACTCAAGGATAGGACTGCACAGCCACTCGAGAAAATGCAACCCAACCCAACGGTGATGCACCATCGTCTCGCGAGATGGAAGGATGCCGAACATCGCCAATTTTGCTCATGTAATATGAATTGAATGTAATTACAAAAGGGTAGCCTACTTTAATATTTTAATGTAATTTTAAATAATGGTTATGATTTTCCGTGATAAAATTTAAATTGAAATATGATAATTGATTATGGATTGGTGGAAATGTAGAAAAGCTACGACAATTTCTTATCTCCATTTGTTATAGTAGCCTAATCCATTTTATTATTGTACAAAATAGGAAATGAATTATATACATCTGAAATTATTTCTTATGCTGCTTTTTTCTCCAGTTAGTATCTAAGTATTTCAGATAGTGCATTCTTTTTAAAATTGTTTTTACATTTTATTCCTGTTACTTTCACCGTTACATTTTTTTTAAAAAATACTATGAAGAATTTTTAAATATGTGTTAGTGAAGGTAGATTAAAGTGAACTGCATTTTTTGGACCTTATTGCAGCTATATTTTAATTACATTTGCAGTTTGTTCAGTTGGCGACATTGATATTTCCACTAACAAAGAGAATGGCGAAAATGGTAAAAGTGTCAACGTCGTCGTCATAGTGACGAGTTTGGTCGCTGTCATCATGATATGTTTGTGCGCCGTGTTGCTGCTTCGTGTGTAAGTGCTTGATCTGTGTGCATGCTGTTTTTGTGTGTGTTATGTTAGTGCCTTACTGTTGATGTCTTGTGTTCATGTGTCGTCTATATCTAAGTGGATCATGTATCTGGTTCTGTGTTTGTAATGTACTGAGATGAAAATACAAATATTTAAAATCGAAGTGTATCTGCGGCCGGCTTCAGTATCATGTGTCTTGATATGTGTGTGTGACTTGCCCATTTTCGATGCATATGCTAGGGGTTTTAAGCTATGTATTAAGACTTGGCCTGTGAACGGGTACTCAGGTAGTATAATTTCCCTCCTGGGTACCCGTGTAAATATTATATCAATATCTATACCAACGGTCGTTGAAACAAGGGTGTTATCTGTTCATATTTCGGTTCGCGAATAATTTATCAAATTAAAACTTTGCTTGTGAAATAAATACTGTGAAATACGTTTAACACGAATATGCTTTTTTTAAAAAAAGTCAACAGGATATAAAACCCGGTCCAGACAAATTACAATATGTTGCATTCCTTTCTTCACCCTTCTTCCAACAACACTTTTTAAAAAAGCACCAGCTCTATTATTATTTTTTACAAATAAATAATTTATTTGTTGCAATATTTTATTGTAATAACAAAAATAAATGCTGAGTGTTGTGTTCACTCTGTAGTTGTAAGTCCCGGAATTGTAGGTTAATTGAAACAGTAGTCAGCTATGATCTAGAAATAACTTACCATGTCATCAAAGAAATAGCACCTTTAATATTTAAACGACGTTATGTAGCCCTTTCCAAAATAAAATAATTAAAAATGGAATTTAAAAAAAAAAAATAATAAACAAATAAATCAGAAAATAAATAATTGCTCATTGTTTTTACATCCCTGTACTAAAGAAGCATTCAAAGCTATCATTTTAACATTCTTTTTCATTACTTCTAAATTTGCATTATCTTCCTTCCTTCTTCTCTATCTCTCAAATAGACCCCACACACATCAACCAGTCGATTGAGTTTTAGTTTTTTATTTCTTTTTAAATTTACAAACATAGGAAGCGACACAGATGTGAGAATAGTTATCAAGACGAAGCTCAGCACAAACACGAAGACGCTGACGTATATGCTACAATAGATGCGGATACAACGGTTAGTTAGTCTTATCTCTAGTTACCCATAGATTAATTATTCAAATTTTGTATTTACACTATTATTAAAAAAATTATATATATGTTGAAACAACTATATTAGGCAAAGTCCCAATTTAACCACCATAACTAGTTTTCCTGCAGCAAATTAGATCCAATTTTTATTTTCAAAAGTATATATTCTAATATTGCGCTATCTTATCTCTATATATAAATATATAATTCACAAAGCGAGAATGTGCAAACAAGGATTACGATTAACCTTCGGTGGGGTCGACCTATGTCTCGAGACCACCTATGGTTCTAGCGTTCACTTGCGTTGTTCCTTGACAGTATAACATGAGACTCGTTGTGAAGTGGTTATCATGTCCACCTTTTACGGGAGAGTCCTGGGTTCAATCCGCTACGATCACATTGTTGTCTTTTTTAAATTTTAACAATGAGTATTTGTGACCGTTGCTTTCCCTATTTAATGCGATCACGGCTGACCCTCGCTTGAAGAAAGAAATTGTGAGTAAAGAATCAAGACTTCACTTTTATCCTGTTTGTGGTCTGGGTAACAACTGTCATTTTTGGATCCCTATTAAATCTTCTTATAGGGTACTTCATTTCTAAAACCTGAAAGCGTCATGGCTCATTTCGTAATGTTCTTTTTTTAGATTACATTTTAGCGGAAAAAAATTGGAGGCATAAGAGTAGTCAAATCACTATGTTCTCAAATTTGTTTGTTTAGTAAAATATGAAATTGTTTGTTTATTTTGCAAGTCCAATTTGCTGTCTTAAATTGACGAAGAATTAAACATTAACTGATACGATCAATCATTCTCAATATACTTACATTCACGTATTGACTCGTATCTTTTATTAATTTTTTAATGAATTTGTCCTTACAAAAGATAAATTTAGATATAATTTTTATATTAATAGATTTCGCCATATTATGAATAGACCTTTTAAATCTTAAGCTTTGCATTTATAGCCAGCCATCCTCTGAGTTCACCACCGCACACTATTACAGTTCACAGCGCAAATCACGTGTTTCATACTCACTCAAGTCCTCGCATGCTAATACAATGTGAACACAACATGTCGGCCGATCACAGTTTGTTGTTGGCAAGATAGGGTGGTAAAGGTGGTGGGTAGGTAGATTGCCACTGTGCGAATGTATCGAGACCACCGACGTTCACTCGTGTTATTTTGATTTCTTGGTGCTACAGTTTTGTGTCCGTTCTTTCCCCACTTAGCGCAAAGCTAATAATTTTTACGACTTAAAAAGAGATAATATTTATGTATTTTAAATCATCTTTATTCTATTTCCATTGATGAGATTTGCACCTGTTGATAACAATTAGTTGATTTACCCATTCACTATATCAAAAATGATATGGTTACTGTCCTCGTTAATAAATAAAACATTCACTACACGAATCTAAGGAAATTAATTTCGGGTTAGCGCACAACCACTAAAAATGTCATTAATAGTTATGCAAAACTATTTATTTCAAAGGTGACGAATTATTCAATCGCCTCTGTTACAAAAGTCGGGAAGACGCACTCAAAGGTCGAAATGTATAATTCAAAGGGAGCTTATTGTGTTCGGTAAGTCTGATTCATAAGTTAGGAATTTAGGCTTTTAAAATCCTAGAGTAGCTATCTAATTTCATTGCAATCTTGATATTGGATCAAATAAAAGTTTTGGATACTGTGGTATGTATTCTACAGCCTCGAGGGAAATTTCAATAAATATTTTAACATTTGTTTTTGAAAGGAGTTTCTAAATGAGGCAACTTGTTATGTTCTTAGGTTGCCTGTTGCAAACATATTAATTGTACCATTTTGGAAAACATGAAAGTAGGGCCTCTTTATTTTAAGCTCTGCTGATCAATGGCTGTGTTTGGGGCCTCATTAACTCTTTCTGAACTACATTAAATGTAACAAAGGGTTTGGTTGCCTGAAAACGGTATCATGCAAAGTTTAAGTTTATAAAAGTGCTTTCTGTTGGGCTGGGCGAAAAACCCCGAACATTATAATTATATTTTTCCCCAGAAACATATGATCTCATGCCAGAAACAATTTTAGAAAGTACTAATAGTACAATATTTAAACCCACATTTATATCTTCCATTATAGCTCCTTGACTTCCTCCAGTGGAGGAGCAGGCAAAATCTTAAAGCCAGCTCTTGCCAGTGATGTTGCTGAATACTCACATCTTGAACATTTTAAAAGGGGGACGAGGCAGACACAGAATATATACGATGGTTAGACAAGCGAACGACAATGCTGGCAGGACAAGAGAACCAAAGAAACAAAGGCTTCTTGTGTTGATGTTTAATCATAACTATGTTTTGCTTATGACATGCATCAGTAAGGTATTGAAAAAAAAACTATGGATAGTATTGTGGAAAGTCATGTGTGCAATGAAGTGATTTTGAATGTTTTTCAGATTTTCAACAAATTCACTTATTATTTTATTTGTGTTTTTATTGCGAATCATTTATAAGTTTAGCTTCGATTCACTCATTAGCAAATACATTATTTTTTAGCGGCACCAAGACAGTTAATAATTTAATTTTCTTTGACTATTACTAGATTAAATTTATGCCATTTTCCCATATACGCCAGCTGTGTGTATACGTGTGTTATTTGATATAAAGTGAGGAAAACTTATTTTGCAGATGCAGCTTATTGCGTAGCGTCGTTATTTCCGCACAGAAACATTTGTAATCAATAGCAGACTTACATGTTAGCCAAAATAACATGTTAATGAGTCGAAATATTAATTAAAATGTAAATTAAAATGTGTCATATAAAAATGTATTCTTGAGCCTGAGGACGACAATAAAAAACGACATTGTCAGCTAAATGACTTTGTCAGTGAACAAGCAAAACGTGATAGCAGTATGAAAATGAAATAAACAAAAAAAATTCATTGTAATGCATACGAACCCATCAATCAGATGGTTCTGTCAGTATTCCGTATTTCCTTTTTATATAAGATATTTCTCTATGTATTTAATCTTGTTAATAATGTGACTATTATGTGTAATTATTGCCCTGTGCTATTTTAACATTTAACAATTTTACTCTCAAAGTGAATTGTTTTAAAACACAATTGCCACAATGCCCAACAACGTAAGTGTATTACAGTTGGTAGCATGGGTTTTTTTTCTTTAGGTGTATGTGTTTTAGCACGCATTTGCTTCGCTGAACAAAGTCTTCTTATCTACGTACACACTTAAAATTGGAGGCATTTTAATAAAAAATGAAATTTAAAACTCAAACCTGATGTAATCAAATTTCGGTAAACAGTAATAATATCTTAGAAAGCATAACGAATGTGGAAGTCAATCAATATGAGACATCAGCGAGTAGAGTGAGTGTTTTTAATAACCGTGAGAAATGTATTTAATTTTTTTATTTTTAAAAATAAAAAATAAAATAAAAAAATCACAGTATTTCTTTTGTTATTTTGTTAATATTCACAAAAGGGTTGTAATGTATTGACTTTACGATAACAACATTGTAATGTATTATACTTAGCGCTATTGTTTCAATTCTAATATTGAATTAAATAAAACATTTAATTATTACCAAAAAAACACAGATGTAAAGTATTAACTTAGTAATCAACACACATCGTGGCTGCGTTCCCTGTTTTATTACTTCTTATAACTTCCGGTTATCTCCAAGAACTCTCACTCTATTAATTAATTATATACATGACCATCAAGGGTTATTTCCCTTATTACATTCCTCCTTTCCTCGGATATGGACTCATACCAATTGACAATTGAAATACACGTTTAACATAGAATGAGCCTAAATAACTCTTGATCATCTTGCAGTGAGGAAAATTTAAAATTAAGCAAAACGTAGATATTCAGATACATTTAAAAACGTTACATTATCTAAATGTCATTTATAAAAATTAAAATTAATGTATTTATAACTTGGTGTCTATTCTTGATAAAGTGTCCAATTGTTATTTCTGATAACATCAAGTTCAATTTTGATGAATGCATAAAATTTAAAGTCTTTTAAACTTGTTCTTGATTAAGTATCCAACTGTTTCTTTATGGATTGATTGAAGACTATTGTATATTGATTTATTTCTTCATATTTATCTTCTTTTCTGACAAAAGATTTTTTTTCTATCTGATTTTTATTAATTATTACGTATAACACATTCGATGAAACGATATTTCTTGAATGGTATTATCATACCATGACACAGACGATGAAGATAAAAAAAATAAAGACGACAAGACATTAACGAGCTTTAGTCTTGTTGAAACGTTGGGGCACTCCTGTTTGTTATCTTCATAATGCCCATCGAGAAACGAACGAATAAAACGTTGAACGTGCTCCATTTTAAATATAGTGATTAATTAGCTCATGTGGTAGTCTCTATACCGGTCTGGCATCTTTCTAGCTCTTCTGGGACGTTGCAACTGTTGGTCTGGCAAACCGATGTCAGCTGCGGGCTCAGGTTCAACTGTAGTTGCGGTGTCAGGTTCGACTGTAGTCGCGGTCTTAGGTTCGACTGTAGTCGCATCTTGGATGTCGATTTCTGGTTCAGTAGAAAATTCATCATCTTTAATTATGTCAGCTGATGTAGGTGCTCGTGGTGACTGTTTGAAGAAGCTGCTATTTCTCGTGATGGTTTTGCCATTTCTTTGAGCTGTAATCATAGTACCTTTCTTGCGTGTAACAGTGTAAGGTATTGGTTCATAAAGAGTTGATAGTCGAATAGACTTTGTGTCTTTGACAAGTACATTATCTCCGGGTTGAATAGTAGAAGGTTTTACAGACTGTTTCTTATCAGCATAGTGCTTCATGGTAGATTTTGCTCTGGCATCATTTTGCCTAATGACTTGATCTGTTTTATTTTGAGTAATGTTTGGTACTTGAGGAAGTTTTGTTTTTAAAACTCGACCAAATAAAATCTGTCCAGGAGCTAATCCTGTAGATGTATGTGGTGTTGATCTGTACGATAGAAGAAATCTGTAAAGCTCTTGTTTCCAGTTCTTCTGTTCAATTTCAGCTGTTTTTATACACTTTTTGACTGTGCGCATAAATCTTTCTGTTTCTGCATTAGCTCGGGGTGTAATTTTGCGATGATGGATTCCCATGTTTGACATATAATTTTTGAAATCTTGGCTATTGAAGGGAGGACCATTATCAGTTTTGAGTTGATCAGGATACCGAATTCTGCGAATATTTTGTCGAGTCTAGGTATTGTAGCTCTTGCTGATGTGCTATCAAGAATATCTACTACAACATACCTTGAATATTCATCGGTAACAACTAGTAAAGGTTGTCCATTTGGTAGATGACAAAAATCAGCGCTTAGTTCTGACCATGCTTGCTTTGGAAGCTCGGACATCTGCAGTGGTTCTCATGCTGACGTAGGGGTAGCAATTTGACAAGCCATGCAGTTTTTAACATTTTTCTCTACAGCTGCATTCATGCCTTGGAACCAAACTTTCTCACGTAGCAAAGCTAGAGTTTTTGTTTGCCCTTGGTGTCCAATGTGTGCTAATTCAACAGCTTGTTTCTGTATTGATTTCGGTAGAACAATTTGTTTGACCTTGAGAAGAATTCCATCTTGAGTGACTGTCAATTCTTGTGCACATTGCTTGAGTGTATCAAATGTTCTTACTTCATCAACTTGGACAGATGTGGTATGTCTGTACCATTGTCCTGTTTCAAGTGATTTGATGACGGCTTGCAAAGTAGGATCTTTTGCAGTCTCATCAGCAACTTGTTGTAATGTCATAGCTTTTGGTATAGCATTGTCAGTTAAATACTGAATATATTCTTCAGCTATTTTCTCTTCTCTTGAACTTGGTACATTATGAGCTGGATGTCTGCTCATATAATCAGCAGGATTGTCTTTATCCTTTTGGTACTTAATGTTCCTATTGTCAGCTTGGCCTTTAGGCTTACCTAGTCCTGTAAATCTATCTGGGAACTGTGCAGAAATCTCACAGGTTTTCACTGCTGTCACTTTCTGAAGAAGTTGAAGCTCAAGACAAGTTTTCCAACCAATGATGGGTATTTCTTTTGTTTTCACAACAAGGAAATCGGCAGATATGTCAATATTCTTGTGCGATATTTGTGCATTGAATTTCCCTATAACATCTAGTGGTTGACTTGATGAAAATGGAAATATCTTGGTTGTGCTACCATTCAGATGAGGTTTGGGAGTTAGCTTTTTAAATACATGTTCTGGCAGAATGTTGATGCTTGCTCCAGAATCTGCTAATGCTTGTATCATGCTCCCATTGATGTTAACTTCAAATAAAGGTAAATGTTTTCCTTGAATAGTGGACATGTACACATAGTCATCCTCTACAGTGTTATTCACATTTCTAATATCCTTTTTAAAACTAGGTTTCTGGTGTGTGATGCGTTTCGGTTGAAATACTGGTCTATTTGCACTATTGCAAACAGTAGCAAAGTGATTGTTTTTACCACATGCTCGGCACTGCTTATTGAAAGCGGGACAATACTTCTGACCACCTTCATGAGGCCATGCTCTTCCACAATTCTTACATTTAGAGTAAGGAAGTCTGTCTGGTTTTGGTGTAGATCTATAATTGTGTTGTTTGGGCTTGCTATAATTAATTGAATTAGTACTAGTAGTAGATCTCATTTTGTGCAGATATGCATTATTTCCTTCTATCTCCTTAACATGTTTTTGCGTAATCTCGCAGGTTCTGGCAAACTATAATAAGTCTGTCAACAAAATATTAGGATTGGTTAATCCTTTTTCCCGTACCTTGGATAATTTACAACCAGCTATTAGTTGTGACTTTATCTCTTCATCAGTGTTATGGAACTCACACGATGGTGCTAGCTGCTTTAACTCTGTGTAGAAGGTTTCTATCTCTTCTGTTTTTGATGGAGCTGTCTGAAAGCATATCTTTGAATCTCTTTGTTTACTCTTGGATTAAAGTAACGGTTCAATGCTTGAATGAGCTTATCAAACACTGATTCATCCGGTGTTGGAATTGTTTCTAAATCCGGTAGTGATTCAACTATATCATTAAGATCATTACCAGCATATGTTAGTAGGAGAGCTTTTTTTTTGCTTTCGTCAGTGACATTGTATGCCACAAACAAGTTATTTGCTAGCCTTGACACCCACTTGTGCCATCGAGTAGCCACACCTTCTGCCTTCGTATCGAATGCAGGGTAGGCTGGTAGCTGAGCAAAAGCCATTTTGTAAATTTGTTTGTCTCCTCGTTAGATCTTGATTAAAGTAATCGATCGAATTAAAATATTGTTTCAATACTTATCAATCTTTTTAGAATTTAGATCCGCTCTTCCTTTCCAAAGTTGTTTGGCTTTTTTCTGACGAAGATGTTCATGGATTCTTTCTGATTAGAAAATTTTACCTCGTCGTCAATGTAAAGTATTAACTTAGTATTAACAATCAACACACATCGTGGCTGCGTTCCCTGTTTTATTACTTCTTATAACTTCCGGTTATCTCTAAGAACTCTCACTCTATTAATTAATTATATACATGACCATCAAGGGTTATTTCCCTTATTACAACAGAAAAACTACAACAAAATCATAAATAACCCACAAAAGTCAATAAAAACAATATAATAATTATTACTAAGGTAGGAAAACGACATAGGGCAACAAATCCTTTGAAATTTTGTCGACGAAGGGCGGCAAAACCTGTGCGACCAAAGGTCATCAGGCAGCTATGCATAAAGTGGATGTTTAAACCAACTGCAGCTCCAACCATTATCAAGAACTTGTTGGTGTTTTTAAAGTTCACAATATATTATTCTCTATCTATTCGCGGGGTTACGTTCATATTTATTCTCTCTCCGCAAATAATGAAAGACCGCGAATTTTGGAAGCATTTGTAAATCGCATGAGATTATAAAACGGTAATAATTGCTTTCAAAACAATTGGTACATACATTATTACTAAAAAAAATATAGTAAAATGGTAGTAAAATTACATTCAGTTGTGTATTTTACTAATGTTTTCTACTAATGCAATAATGATAAAGTGAACACCTTTTAATTTTGTACGGCAACAATATTTAAATAAAATAGGATTATAAGATCAGGGGTACAGTAATAACACATAGAATAGTTACATATACTGTATTACTGTACGGTAAAGACATTTTCTACGTGCAAAATTTATGTCTTTGAATTGGCAGAAAATGAAAAAAAAAATTAAAACTAAAAGGCAAATTGACTAAATATAGTGCGAACAATTCAGGTAATATTTTATTTATGAAACGATGCAATAAGATTAACCCGTGAAGATCAGGGGTTTCGAATTGGAACCTCAAATAGGTGAGGGTATATTGTAGTATGTTACTGGAAGCATGCCATTGGCTACAATATGAAATGATGTGTATAGATGGTTGCTTGGTTGCCGTGTATAGCAGTCATTACGGTGGAAATTATACGGCGTTTCGTACGGATAACTGTTGAAAATTCGGCTGGGTACCCGGGCAGTTTTTTTTTTTTTTAAATTTTGACAGCGCTGCTCACGATTACGACAGCTCTCTCTACCCCCTGTCTCTCTCCTCCCCAACGTCTCTCTCTTTATCTGTAAGTTTTTTTTCAATGTCACAAACAACCGGATTGATCAATGTGAAATAATTTTAAACTTTGAAAAATAATATATAAATAGCATACTCATGATTTAAACGCGATGTTATGTGATTGGAGCTGGTGACATTAAAATAATTATTTTTTCATCGACAATATTTATACATGTTAATTATTTAATACGTTATAATTATAAATGATTAAATTATCAACATTTCATTTAGATTTTCTTGATTTTCTTTGTTGTATAGATTCTTGGGTGTAAATGGAAACGTAACCCTTATTATTACTTTCCGCGTTCGATTCCGTCAGATAACCACGTCTATTCTACACCTGTGAAATCATCAAGTCTGTTACATCTATACTAATAAAACTCAAGGTCCTCACTTACTGTCTGGCTCATCACTAATTCACCAACCTTGCGTGTAGGTAGTATCATGAAAATTACGGAAATTGTTGAGAATACTCACACAAAGGTAATTGACAAAAAAAGTTACTTCACATAACACTCTAAGGCGACAAGAGTAATCAATAAAATTTAGTTTTCACTAATTTGAGCTCTATATTTGAGATCTATTAAAGATAAAAATTTTCCATTTTACTTGATTTTACAAGTATTGAAAAATTATCCACCAAGATCCAGATTGAAAACTTAACATTTTAAATCGTTAGGGAATCGAGTGCTTTTCGGTTCCTTTGTATCTGATGTTAAGTGCATAACGTACATTTTATTCATCCTATCGCCAAGAACTTTTTGAAAGTTGTCAGCCAATGTTTCTGCCCTAAAAGTTGTTAAAATACCACTTATTAGTGGCCGGGGATTCAACTTTTGTAACATGAGCCATATAAAAGTTATTTTAAGCAGTGGCGGCTGGTTAAAGGAATGAATTCTCAGCCGATTTCGGTACGTAACATTTCAATGATCCATATAACTCTATAGACTACTATAGAGGATAATAAACTCTTAATGTATACTGCTTTGGGGCAGAGGATCTCAAACATTTTTTGCTAAACGTTTATAGCTGTATCCCATTATAAACTAAACACTCAGAAATTATTTACATACAATCTTCATGATCTTTGATCGAAATTCCTAGGCCTCTTGACCCCTCCAAAAAGCTTTATGCAGTCCCATTATGTATGATATATTAGTTCATTAATAAAGCTTAAATTTATTGTCTTCTTACACAAATAGATTGTGTGATTTGTTTTTTTTTAAATTAAAAAACTGTATGCAGTCCCATTCCGTATGATTCCATCTTGTACCGTTGTTGCCCAGGGGCCCTTCATGTATATTTAAATTAACTATTTGCCTTTACAGCACCGAGTATACCCATCATGATCCAGATTTAAATCAAAAGGTCTTTTGAAATAATCAACGGATACTAATTTGGGCCGGGGAACCCTTAATATCACTTTTTTCTTATGTTAGCTGTAATAATATTATTGTATTTTTTCAATCTCCATGAAACTTTAAAAAGTTGTTGAGGACACTTGAGAGTTCTGGCTAAAATGTATGTTTTTTTTTCAAACTTTGCGCATAAGATTCAGTTCACAGATATTTAGAAATTATAGGGCATTGAAATCCTGGTTTCTTAAATAGTTAAGCAAGTTTCATTTCCAAATTCTATTCCTGAAACTTTCCAATTGTTCAACAAAGTCGTCATAACAAAACTTTATTATTTTTGGCCCTATCTTCATTAAATGTGTTTAGCTTTTTCCAGACGCAAATAGAAACTGATACAAAAATTATTAATTGCCAATTATTAAATGCCAATGACATTCGCTATAAGAAGTTTTCCAAAGGCATTTATTATTTATACTCTTTTCTTTTAAAATTCGGTAAACGGGCTGTAACTGCTAACTAATCTCACATTTTGGCTGCGTAGCGTGGGTATTATGCTTGTCAATCGATATTTTTAAGATTCATTTACAGTTACACTATGGTAAATATTTTAAATGGTATTTCAAAGTGTAAATAATGTATTTTTATGACCATGAGCATCTAAATTTCAACCAAACCTCATACATCAGATAAAAACGTTTTTCCCCCCTAATTCAGACTGGTCTAAAAAAGACACAGGAAGTCTCACATTTTCGACTGATTTGATCAGTCTTCTACGAATGTCCTCACAGATGAAATTAACAAAGGATGTAACAGAACAGATTGTATGAAATTAAAGATCCGTAATGGTGGCTAACTTGAAGTCATTGTCTCGCAAAGGAACTAAAAGTGAAAAAGTATATATGACAAGAAACATTGTACACATGGCTAAGAGACAAATCGCCCAAGTTTATAAAAATATTAAATCAAATTAAAAAAAATAAATAAATATCATTCAATTACAATCAACATTAAAAAAAATAAGATTAAATAATGACACAGTTTAAACCACAACTTAACAAACAGGAGACTGACAAGACACAATAAATTATAGGCAATTTTTTACAAGAATTGTTTTTTATATATATTAAAGGGTCTCACTATTAATAATTGACATTGTCTTTTGAAAACTGAATCGACTATAGCGATAAAAAAAACTTTAAGCTAAATTTTTATTCGTACATCTTTTTTTATTTCAGTAAAATCTTTTGGGAAAAACAATTTATATCACATTTTAAAAAAAATTTTTAAAGAAAGTGTAATAAAAATTAAAAAAAAAAAAAATTAAAAAAAAATTATTATATAGAATATTAACAACACGAAACACGAAAATCTTAGGTGTTTGATAGATTTAAGAAAAACACATTAAATGTTTTTGCATATATATTTATATATATATATTTCCCCTCAATAATACTTCTAAATAATGTTTCCTATTTTACCAAAAAATTGTGATCTGACTAGTGGTGAGTGAACTTTAAAAGTAAATATGATGTACCACTTGGGTTGTCATAACTAATTTAAATGGTGGCATTACCCACAATGTATGTACAATATTACGAGTCACCAAGGATATTTTTTCTTTATAATTTTTTGCGACATTTAAAATGTATTACCTCAAATTAAAAGCATTTCGTATGAAAAGTATACGGAACAAGGGAACTAAATATTTAAATACTAATAAAGAGAAATAAGGTTAAGTCGTTTCCCTATTCTGTGAATTACAATTATGATAAAAATCGAATTAAATTAAAGAGAATAAAAACAAAAATAAATATCTGAACTACTTTTCTCCAGGAAGAGGAAATCCACAGTTAATCTTTAAAAGAGACATATTTAAATAACAAATAATACATTACGCATATAAAATTAAATCACACGCAATCATGCGCTACTGGTTTAGTACTCAATTTGACATGGAGACTCTTGCAAGGTTAAAAGCAGCGTTTACTATTATTTCAAAAAGTTTAAAATTAAGCACATGGTTTATACATTTGGTGAATACGTTTCTTGCATTTAAAACTATTTATAAAGCGGTTAAAATCAACCTCTAGAGCGTCTCAACAGCAGGACCAGACATAGGTCCCTGTATCCGATGCGTTCCGTTGTGGGTCTCGGATTTTTATAGGCCGAGCCTATCTTAATGTTCATTTATTGTCCGTATTACTTCTGTATCCCTACCCAAGTTGAGCCCCACCAAATACCTTTTTAACTAAATAGTGTCCCACCATTGCTAAGGCCGGGCATGCTGAAAAGTCTTGAAATTCAGGATTATTCAAACAGCGGTAATAACAAATAAAAACTACTTAACAGACTTACTCTACTACAGAAAACTCATGACACACAACAACTATTTAATTCTTATTTTCTTTTCCATTTTTAAAACAGTTAAATTAAAATGATCTCAAATGTCAATTAGGTTCAAGTTTATGTTTTCCAGTTCACCAATATTTTTATATGCAGTGCGGCATCCTACCGTCTCGCGAGACGATGGTGCATCACCGTTGGGTTGGGTTGCATTTCCTCGAGTGACTGTGCAGTCCTATCCTTGAGTGACAGTCTTTGCCACAGTTTTTACACACGAGTTCTGTGCTTCCAAATGTTTTGGCCTTTCTCCTAGCTCTTCTGTCTGCAGCCTCCTCCATTCTTCGCTCCTCGGCTACTATGACGCCCTCTTTGACAACTGTGCGCCACGTAGATCGGTCTTCTGCCTTACACTCCCAGTCACTTGTATGTATTTTGGCTGCTTTCATGTCCCTTTGACAGACATCTTTAAATCGCAAGCGTGGGCGACCTGTTTTCCTCTTTCCTGAAGCAATTTCACCATATAGGAGGTCCTTCGGGATGCGGCCGGGGCTCATTCTTTTGACATGTCCTAGCCACCTCAGGCGTCTTTCACTAAGAATTGAGAACATACTTTGGGTATTGGCACGCGTTAGTACCTCACTATTAGGCACTTTTTCTTGCCATTTAATACCAAGGATGCGGCGCAAGCATCTCAAATGGAAGCTGTTAAGCTTACGCTCTTGTGATGTATAAGTGGTCCATGTCTCGCTCCCATATAGTAGTGTACTGATGACACAGGCTCGATAGACGCACAGTTTGGTTTTCTCCGTTAGCTTGGTGTTTTGCCAGACCCGCTTATTTAGTTTAGCCATTGTTGCGGCTGCCTTGCCAATTCTGCTGTTTATTTCTTCTTCAATGGACAGTGTATTGGAGACCTTGGATCCCAAGTAGGTGAAGCTGTCCACAACCTCCAAGTTTTCATTATCGATATTTATGGTAGGAGGAGGTCGAGTGTCTTGGGCCATGATGTTTGTCTTTTTCAAGCTGATTTGCAGACCAAATTCTTTGCAGGCATTGGAGAAGCTTGACACGAGTTGTTGCAAACCAGATTCTGTATGTGCTGTTAGTGTGGGGAGATCCTTTGTTACTAGATGCCCAGTGGCATACGCGCTCGGCTGGCGGACCGATGGTCATGGGTTCGAATCCATGTGAAGGTAAATATTTTTTCCCGGGTATCCCTGAGTCCACCCAGGTACAAGGGTACCCAACATTCGTTAGGGAAAAAAAGACGGCTGGTTAATATGTGGAAACCCTCATAGCAATGTCATTTTAAGGCTGCACCACTTGCCCGGTATGGTATGTGGACGCAATTATCTTCTGTATTGAATGATCGTCTGTATAGATTTTTTAAAAAGTCTGAGGTCGTGAAGTGTGTAATAATTACATATTGATTTATGGTCCAAAACTGATGAGTTGTCTGTAATTAGATGTGATTACCTAAATACAAGATTTTAGAAGACGCGTGAAAACAAAAGCTGTTGTTGAAAAATATTCAAATTATACAACGTTAACAAATTCTCTCAAGTAGTCTATCATTTTCTTTTTGCTTTTTTATCATTAAATCCGATATTCCCAATACTTTTACTTTCTGGGCAATTGAATTTTTATAACTGAAAGATTTACTGCAATTGAAAATCTGAATATGTCTGAGTGTAAATGTGATTAAAAAGAAAAAAAAATAATTTAAGACTACACACAAACCCCGAATACGCGAAAATGATTGTGTTTAAAGACAACATTTTAGACTCGATAGTTATTAATTAAAGCAACAGTATATATTTCTTAACATAGCCTAGTTGTAGTTAAGTCTTTATGCAATTAAAGACAATAATTTAATAATTTTATCGCAAAATTGTTTTGCTTAAAGAAAAAAAAATCTACATCAGAAAACATATGTTATAGGGCTGTTATAGATTAAATTAAATTTAATCGTTAACTTTAAAAAATTACTGATTAATGTATCGATTATTTTCTTAAAACTAGAATTAAAGATGTATGACGTTATTAAACTGAAAATTTCAAGGGAAGTAATAAAAATAGGCAATTGATACTTTTATTAAGTCATTTTTAAAACGTAGTTAACAATGAAAATAAGTTAAATAAAGTATTAATGATTAGGCACTTGAATGAAAATTTCTAATTAATTTTAATTATAAAAGTAATACAGCTATATAGAAATTGTTTGATGATTAATAAAAAGATAAAAATCACCTTTTTATCCCAAGTGGTTCAAAAGATATGATTTTTTTCTATGACCTCATAATCACTATTTTTTTCTCATTATGTTGTTTTCCTTCACATTTTTTGTCATTCTATGACATTTTTTAAAATGCCAATAACTTATGTATTTAATTTAATTGATATAATAATGTTAGGACATATATTTAAATAAAAGTAGTTCAATATAATGTCTATGAATTTAAATTTTGTTATTGTTAAATAATGTGTTTATCTATATCATTGACCTTATAAAACAGGTTATTTTAAAGTTTACACTTTTCAACTTTCTTTAACAGAGAAGTTTGTGCGCAAAAAAATAAAAATAAAAACTATTATTAATTATTTATTAAGAAATCGAAACAAATGTCTAAAATATTTCTTTAATTTAAATAGATATTTTACCGATTAAAATAATTTTAATCGATAAAGTAATTTACCGATTAATCTAGAAATTAATCGGTAATTTCCGCAGCCCTAGTATTTTAATAATGTTTCTGTAACCAAGAGCAACGATAAAGTTTTTGAGGAAAATATAAATATAAATAAAGTTAGCATTTGTTTCTCTTAATCACTTAATTATTTTTAACACAAGATTACGTACTAAACGTTGCTATAATCTGAGTAAATCATTTAAAAAGCACACAATGAGGCATTTTTTTAAAAACGAAAATTTAGCTCTGCAGACAACATCTACATCTATAACGTAATACGTTTCTAGTGTAAGTGGTATGTGAATAGGGTGGTTAGCAATAAAAAGAAAACAAAATGAAATTGGTTACGTTGCTTAATCCATGCTTGTAGGATTTAAATATTACATGAATGAAGTTTACTTAAATTGATCGTGGAAAAAACACATTAAATTTATTAGTTTTGGTTTTGTTTGTTCATATACCTTTAACAAAATTTATGAGTAATGGGCGTTTTTTTTTTTTAAAGTGACTTTTTTGGCAAATGAAATTTTTAAAAATGTAAATAAATGTTGATTTCAACGTGATTTTTCTGAATGATATTTATCAGTGATCTTATAAACACTATATATTTTTTAAATAGACCTTAACTAAGTGTTTTTTTTTTAAACAGTAACGGTCTAATGGGAATGCATCACATTTCAAATTCATGGGTGTAACCTAATATTAAAGTACACACAAAGAATGAACAAACTAATTGTTTAAAACCAAAATACATGAAGCCTATATTTATTAAATAAATGACGAAATTTGATTATATTAAAAATTTAGGACAGGCAATAAATGACCATGGCTCTCAATGGGTGTTCAAAAAAAACAACATTCAGAACAATAATAATCACAAATAAACACTTTTTCATTAAAGTATGCTTATAAGCAAGTAGTAACATAAACATCTTTATATTTAGTCGCAATAAAACCTAACTTATTATTATTCAGCCTGAAAGAATTCTGATAAAAAAAGTAAATAGTGAAATTAGTACCTGTTACACCAGCTTGTTTACTGTTACACCGGCTTGTTAACTGTTACACCAGCTTATTTACTGTTACACCAGCTTGTTTACTGTTACACAAGCTTGGTTACTGTTACACCAGCTTGTTTACTGCTACACCAGCTTGTTTACTATTACACCAGCTTGTTTACTGTTACACCAGCTTGTTTACTGTTACACCAGCTTGTTTACTGTCACACCAGCTTGTTTACTGTTACACCAGCTTGTTTACTGTTACACCAGCTTGTTAACTGTTACACCAGTGAGATTACTGTTACACCACTGAGTTTACTGCTACACAAGTGATTTTACTGTTACACAAGTGAGTTTATTGTTATACCAGATGGTCATTACTTCTCTCTCAGAAATTAAGGAACGATAAGCATTGCTGAAAAAATACTCAGAATAAGTTGCAAAGCTTATAGATAATGCATTCAAATTTCCTCATGGCATTTACCTCTGTCAAAAGCAATTACAGCACAATCGGAAATATATCACCAAGTTTTCGCTTAGCTGGTCGGTCTATGCCATCTGGATCATTATTCACAGCTCTACTCTTCATTTGTATTCTGGTATAAATGGTACAGTTAACAAACCAATACAACTCATTCATATAAAGCATCTGCGATTTACATTCATGGAGAGACTCTGCAAAGAGCTATAGCTCATCTATGCTTTTTAAAAAATTATTTAAATCAATTAAGTCCAAACCGACAGGTGTAGAGTGTCCTAATGTTTCAATAGAACTTGCTAGAGTCTTGATAGACCTGGTGGGTGCTCCACTTATAATAATTACAATACGAAATATTTGTCTTTTGTTGTTCTGAAAGAACACAGTAATTTACTTCAATTAAACGAAATTTTGAATGTTTACTATCTTTGTTTGCAATATGATTGGTCGGTGGGGTCTAAGGTCAGACAGCTTGCTTGCTACTCTTGTCCGGCATGGTTGGACCATGTAGAGAATTATAGATATATCTGAATATTCAGAAATGAATTCCCTTTAAAACAATACAAGCCATTCAAACAATATAATCCACTTCAAAAGTTATCAAACTTTATATACTTGGGACGTGATAATGTCAAATTCTTGAAATTCGCCCTAATAAAGAGAGATAATAGTTACAATCAGAGATGGGGGAAAGTGAGAAAATAGAGAGAGAGAGAGTAAGCGAGAAATAAGAGGGGGAGAGAGATGTACATTTTCAGTGGTATCCTGCACATTTAAGAGCGTGTTAACAGAAGAAAGTAGCAACCACTCAGAAAGGGTAAGCATCACCAGGAAGAATATTGTGTTGATCTATGTGTTTCTAATTCTAATTATTTTTTGATGCACATAAGCCCAACATTTACTATTTATGTGTTTATGAGTATGGCAAATACATACATTATGACGTGCTTTTAATACATTGTATTTTATTTTGAGAATGTATTCTTTTCGAATGTCAAATCGATGTAAATTTACGATAATGTTTAAATTTCTTTCTTCGAACTTCCTAATATGAGTTTGTAAAACATTTCTTTTCAGCCTACTCTAATGAAAGAGTTTTTCTTTTAAATTTCACTTAAACAAAACTGTTGTCTTTTCGGCTCTACTTTTCTCATATAATGATATTACATGCATTGATATGCTAGGCTCTTTGACAAGTGTCGTGTCAACCGAGTGACCTCGAAGATATTCTTTGGAATGGAATTTTATTTAACCTTACTAATAATCTAGACAGGATGATGACACTCGTCAACTGCTGTTATATACACTTAATCCGGATATAATAAAATCTTGATAAAGAAGTACGATTTTTTAAATTAATTTGTGTAAAGTCTTTGTCTAACAGATCGATGTCTAAAGAGTAAATAAAAGAAAACAAAAAGACCCTGGCTATATATACGATATCGTAAACTTAGTGCTTATCTTAGATATACAGACGCTCCTTCTAGGGAGAAGATAATTGCGTCCACAGACCATGAGAGATGATCTGTTGGCAAGTGATGCAGCGGTCACAGGCCACGGCTATAGGGGTTCCACGCATTACCCCAGCCGCCTAACTATTGTCTAGTTAGGTACCCATTCGGAGCTGGGTGACTCGGGAACTCCTCAGGCCCCGAGAACAAATCCTCACTTTTGTGTGGATTCGAACTCGTGACCATCGGTATGACAGTCGAGAACGCTACCTCTCGACCACCACGTCCCAAGTGCTAATCATCTTCTGACTAATTGGTTTTTATGCTTATCAATTATGAAATGTTTGTTGGGAAATAAATTAGCTCTGATTGGTTAGCATTGATTAGGCACTAAAAATTTCTCTTTTAAAGAAAAATTGATTGTTCAGACCGGATTTATCGGTTTGTTGAAAAGCCAACTGCAGAAGGTCTACACATCCATCACCAAGAGAGAAACTAACCAATGAATTTATTATATCAAGTGTTTTCAGTGAGCTTCACGTTATTTCTATGTGATATGATGTTTTCAGGTAGAAATTGATGTTTTATTGTTTGTGTAGCTTGCAGAATTGGTTTTTTAAAGAATAAATAAAACAATTTTACTAAATACTAAATGAGCATGTTGCATCTTATTCTGATAAATAGGGGTTAATGCGTTTAATAAACAGTAACATTTGGACCAGAAATTTAGTATTAAATAAGTACATTTCTGAGAAAGATCTTTTAACTTGTTAGTCGCACTAAATTATGTGAAAAGAAATTTGATTGATGGTGAATTACTTCCACGGTATGGCGAATGATGAACAGTTTGTTAAAAACCTTTTAACATTTAGTCTCGTGGATTAATAGTTTTTAAATATTGCTCCATTTAGAGTTGTCTACTACCAGTTAGAATTTCACCATATGATTGCACAACTATGGGCAATCATCACATGTGTCTCACGACTTATTGATCAGGCGGGTCTCAAATAGACCAGTTAACCTAATTACCACACATTGGCGTCATTTTGTCGTATTAATTCGTCATTTTTCATTTACTATTTAGTTGTTTATCATTTTTAATTAATGATAAGTAATCAAATAGACCCCTGGAGACTTTTTTGCCAAACAAAACTCTCTGGGGGATATTCTATCTTTTAAGGAGACTCTGTTTTGTGACAGCAGAAACCCGTTTTAAATAAACTGTTTAATTTTTTCATGAGACGTGTGGTTTATAGACTTTCAGGGAAATATAATTTCAAGCTAAGATAATTGTGAATCTCTAACCGATTAACGATTCGTAGGTATTTTATCATATATACATATATTAGGAGTAGGATTTTATTACAAAAATGATTTTGTTCTAGACCATGATGAATATACTAAATATATTAAGTTTACTGTATTTTCTGTATTTCGTGTTCCCGCTGGAAAAAAACATAAGTGTAGGCATAACTTTCAATAATTCATACTTCTACCTACACTGGAAATAGGAAAATTAATGATTTTCAATGTTTAAAAATCTCATATTAGGACAAACTACATTTGGGCCTCAAGCCTAGCATAGGTGGTAATTTTTAAATTCTTTTTTTTTCTTCTTATTTTTTTGCGGATTCATATCGTGAGAGTGTACTAAACCATTTCCCAAAGTTAAAATGGGAAAATTAGGGACGAATCAGTTTTCAATTTTAAAAATTTAAAAATTTTGGCACCAAATTAGTGATAATTTAAATATTTTTTCGCCTCATAGCATCGTGGAAGTGTGCTCAACAATTGCCAAATTTTCATTCTTCCACCTCCACGTGAAATATGCGAATTCATTATTTTCATTTTTTTAGCCAGTGTAAAAAATTATTTGGGGCACCTGATCCCCATAAGTATATTTTTAAAATTAATTTTCGCCAATTATTGACGGAAAATATCGCTCAAAAACTGTTAAAAGTTTCAAGGTTTTACCTTCACGGACAATTGGAGAAAATTAAATGGAAAAGACGTAAACAAGGTAAAGGTTAGCCTGTCCGGACGTAACAAAAAAGTGAACGTTTCGGCAAAGAGCCTTTTTCAACGAACATACAATACACAAATAAAAAAAAAATAAAAAATAAAATGAAGAACTTAGCTGATGTGAAATCCAAAGTATCCAAGAAAGTGCTCGGCCCAAAGTAAGCTTTAATTAAAATAAATTTTAAGCCTTTTATCATTGCAAATGTATACTTAAAATTTTCCAACCTTTCATAGTTCTACCTTTCAACGGGAAATAGGAGAATGAGTTATTTTCAATTTTTATAAGCCCTTATTAGGAAAACAAATTATTTTAGGCCAATGGCCCCCATGAGTGTGATGCTTAAAATTCTTTATCGCTAATAATCGTCGGGAACATTTTATAAACAACATCCAACAGCCTCTTGCTTTTACTTACACGGAAAATTGTAGACTTAGGGATGAGTCAGTTTTTGATATCTAAAAAGAAGTTTGGGCGACCGGATAATACAAATAATCTTTATGTATGTTACCATCGTGGATGTGTATTTCAAATGTATTACATTATTTTACAAACATTTAGAAAAAACAAAAGAGTTATAAACTCCAAAAAATATTGTTATATTTTTAATTTAGACTGACCGACATATAACTAGATAAATAAGAAGTTTTGTTTACGTTTAAACAACGTCTTTGTTGCGTTACAGAGCTGCTCAAGTAAAACTGAACTGGAACCTAGGATCAAAGTAGCCGTCAAGAGAGATTGCAGTGGAAAACTTAAATGTGGGACAAGAAATGTTTCCAACTTCTTATAGAAATACAAATGTGACGATGGCTCAAGTACAATTACAAGCATAAGTTTGCTTCTCGAGTGTAAACCTTTTGGTAGGTAAAGAAAGTCTGTGTTTGTCTGTCATTTGAATGTATAATGATTACAGTTATTTATGGCATCAAAATATTTTTTTAATGGAATAAAAAATATGTGCCAGGACATTAAAGAATTAAAGGTTTTCAATTAATGTCCCGTTCATTTATTGTCTGTTTGGCAAATAAAAAAAAAACTAATCTAAATTGCATCTCTATTTAAAATACCTAATCAATGAATCACGAATTTTCAAAAAGAACGTATATCTGTGTTTTTTTTTAAATTGTGGATCTATATATCATTTATAGTATTTAAGATTCCATTTCAAAATTAAAAGTATGTTTCTATTATTAAATGAAAGACATTTTTATCTTTATTTGGTCACAAGTAAGTTAAGACACGTAATCAGGGCCGCCGCAAAGAGTGATTCTTGAATTTATTCAGGTCCCAAATGGGAAATGGGGGCCCTATTAGCCACGGTTAGCTGTGTTTTATGCTTCTGCTGTGAGGGTAGATATATATTCAAACACTTTAAAAAAAAAAGAATTAAAATCCAAAAATGTAATTGCCCCTTTTAAAAAAATAAAAATCAGAATACACAGCGATGCTCCTAATATCTCTGATAAATCTGAAGATGTTTCCTTTCCATGAACATTCTGCTAGGAATTGCCTCATACTGATATAGTCAGTATGCTATTGTATAAGTACAGAATCCTATCTTTATACACTGATTGTATACATGTACACACATTTGTGAAGATGTGTTACGATGGGGATGTTTAGAAAATATGACGTTCCATCAAACTGCACAGCTTTAAATGAACGTCAAAATCTTAATTATATGTTTCAGACACTTTTTTAAATGTCATTTTACATGGGGTTCATGCTTTTTACGATACTTGTGTTTAGCCTAACACAGAATATTTACGTGTACGATAAAAATAGAAATGGAAAATGCTCACCTTCAAGTGGACAAAAAAGGCTATTATGGTTGGGGACAAAGCTTTGGGTCTTAGTTTTTGTGACGACTTATGACGTGGTGGGAGTAATAAAAAATCAGCAAAAATCTTGTGAAATAATTATTGACGGCCCCTAAGATTTATATTAAAATTTAAAGACACGAAATATTTCACCCCATTTCACAAAAATAACCACTTAGTAAAGACGGGGCTCAATAGATAAAACTTAACTCCTGGTAAATTAAACCATTTTTTGTTTCTATATCTTATAGTTCAAAAAGCCAGCTCAGGAGAAGTTTTAGACATGTGCGGTCGGATAAATAGGACGTTTTCCAACAATAATATTAACGCCTCACTGGTGCTGAGAACCAAATCGACAGTTGATACAAGATGTTATTTGGAGGCACATGACGCCAACAAAAAAATTATTTTAAATACACTTCATGTTGACTTTGGTAAACAGAGTGACTTTTTGGAGAACTATGTTGATTTTATAGAGATTTATGTGGATGCAATAAGCAAGGCGCAACTTAAAAGGTAAAATATTGGTATACATCAATTCTAAATCCTAATCAATTTTTTTAAAAATTAACTTTCAACCATCAACATATGCATTTTAAAAAATCTCACTTCTTCATCATTTTATTTTCATAAATAAATCCTACAACCGATCGATTCGTAGAGTGGATGTTATTGATAGGGAAGGCTTATAACAGATTTAAATGAAATCTATTAAATCTGTAAAAAAAAAAAAATATAACTTATCTGTGGCCTTGGGATAATTTAACGAAACGATAACTTAACTTTAACTACTCACCGTTTTTTAACAATAGAATGTTATAACTCTCAGGATTCAGTTAACAATGAGCTAACGTGAATTCAAAAAAAAAAAAAAAGATAACTTCTCCTCCCACTCCTAATTTTAATTCAGCACCAAGTCCCAAATAATTCTGACCTTGTTTCAAGGTTAGATTCTAAATAGCAATAGAACTGGAAGCGAATAAATGAGATAAGTCGTTAAACAATTTACACATTTTTTTCTATTAAAGTTCATTTAAATCATAACTGCATCAACATTCATGAAAAACTATAATTGTGTTCATTCAAAGCCTTTGACAAATTAAAAATGTTCAGGTAAGGCTATGGCCTACTGTTCTTGCTTTTTCTTTTCTGGGTGTGCTGCCATTGTCATTTATCTTGTTAATGCACCCAAGTTAAAAGGAAAGGAATACATATATATTATTTTTATAACTTATCAAATATGTAAAGGAAAGCATAAAAAATGTTTTAAAAACACCAAATTCATTGATAGTAGTAACATTTTTAAACAGAGCTTTTCAGAGCATCCATAAGGCTAACTACAAAACCATTCGTTGTTATATAAACATGTGCAAATTTCTTTTTTTTAAAAAGTATTTATTTTTTAAAAAACCTGTGCCTTTTTTAATTTAATAAATGTGAAGCTATTCTTTAATATATTTATTTAGTTAGCACAAAAAAAGAAACAACCCATTCCTATACAAGTTAAGACTTGACTTTAAACAAAATAACATTTAAGCACTGATTTGAACTTAATTTTTACTCTTTACATAAATAACGAAAATCGAGAGGAACTCGTTTCGCGAATGAATTATTAACGACAACAGAGAGGAAGATAACGCCAGGGTAAAAACAAGCAGCATCATAACGAGCGCAAGTTTCAGCTCGAATGCAAATAGCCCATGCCTTTCGGTGATTGCAAGAACCAAATCAGCAGGGGGCAACTTGGCGAGCACAAGAAGCAGCACGAAAACAAAGATCGACGAATGTAAGCATCAAAACAGCAGGCAGCAACTCGCTGAGCTCAAGAATCTAAATATCAAGCAGGAATTTGATGAGTTCAACTTGCAGCACAATTTCAAACGTCATTCAACTGTCCCCAAACTTGACGTATTTATTGAAAATGAAGTGGAGATTTATTGTTGTTATGATATTTCGTTCTGCTGATGGAGAGCTACAGTTTAAAAGAGTTTTTGGAGTATATCCACGAGATGCAGATAAACCTATAATCAAGTTAAGATCTTCTGAGTCCACTTTTCTATCCAATATAATGTGTTTTGGTTCTATCCTTTCGTTGAGGCTGGGTTGCAGCAGAATATGTAAATAAATCTTGAAAATCGACCTGGTAGAGTATGAACTCAAGTATCGCTTTTACAATGCAAAATTGATCAAATCAAAATCGGAGTCAATAGACTTATTCCGATACCACACTTTTGAACATTAATTCAGCAGTTGGGTGTTGATTCTCATCTAAAAGTTGAGGCAAATAGTCTTAATTTCATTGAAAATCAACAAAGCTGTTAGCGTGTTGAAAAAGATGGAGTGTTAGTGGACTATCTTAATGATGCAGCAGTTCGATAAAGAACATCTCTATGTTGTTTTGTTTTTTTATCACCATCTTTTCAAGGATCAGCCCGAAGCATGAGAGAAAAAGTACATGATGCAATAAAAATTGTGCTACACAAGGCAATCCTGATCTCTTTATAACTAAGACATGCAATTCCGAATCGGCCAGAAATTAGAGAAAAACTATTCAAAGGTCAACAGTCATAAGACACACCAGATTTAGTTGCACGCATTTTCAACATCAAATTAAAGTCACGCATTTAAGATATGGTTATGAATAGAGTGTTTGTAAATGTTTTAGCTTATGTGTATACAATAGAGTTTCAGAAACGAGGACTTTCTCACGCGCACGTGCTCTTTATTCTTGCCGATGATAGTAAAATTGAAAGAGCTGAAGAGATCGATCGTTTTTTTTTTGTGCTGTAGTACCTGATCGTAATCATGAACCCGAGCTATTGCTAAATTTGATAGCTATCCTATTCTTCGAAGACGTAATAGAATGGAAGTTATATTAGGAAATTGAACTTTCGACAATTGTTTTTCTGTTCCTTATAGTACATGCCCTACACGTAAAAATAATTGTCATTTCAAAGTAGAATCATGTCAATCCATTTATGATATTAAATATTGTTAGAAATATAGTTTCCTGCCATATAACCCTACTCTTGTCCCCATCCTTGTACGGCTTTATTACTTTGTTATATATAAATATATATATACATACATACATATATATATATATATATATATATATANCACGCTTTGCAGAGGTGAACATGAGCTATATATATTTTTTTTAAGTGAAAGTATTAAGGCTTATCGCTCCCTCCCTCTAAAAATATTAATTAAAATCTGCCTTAAAATTGATAGAAATTCAATTACATATGAACCTATTATTTATTAGCTTTCTAACAATTTACATTAAAATTAAATTCGTAAAAACCAAGCAAATACTCGGTTTGAGGAGACAAACAATTGCACGCTGACTTTTTTGTTGTTGTTGTTGAAAAAAGTGTCTATACGATTTTATAGGCATATGTGTCACTGG
>MUZC01004498.1:308073-339519 GCA_002072015.1 Radix auricularia | reverse complement strand
TCCCCCCCCCCCCACTCGTCAGAAAAACGTAAAGCACCACCCTCCAATATGATTTCATAAAGATTCCCCCCCCCCTAAAAGCTTTATTTTATATTTGCAAATGAAATCAGTTTTTGTCATTTAAGTATGTATTAATGTATGGCTGCAATCTAATATTGCAAAAGCCATGAAACCATGTAAAACAAGGTAACTAGAGAAGTTTTCGTGGTTACGGAGACAAATCAGGGACATATTATAAAATCCAAATAAATGCCAACGATTTTGTAATTACGTGCTTTAGGGTCTTTTTGTAAATACGTTTTTGCGTTTAACGTATTTCATTTCGTAATTTTGTCCAGATTATACAATTTGTGGGACCCGGTGGTCTAAGTTGTAGCGAGCTGGACTGCTGAACCGCCGCAAGAACCCGTGTCGCTGGTTCGAAACCGCGGATCTGGAGAGGACCCTGGGGCGTTGTGCTAATCACACAATCCCATGCTCATTAGTGTCGATGAAACGTGTGAACGCTATTTCACTTGCTCCCGTGGACCATCATGATCTGTAAGGGATACTTTTTTTAAAAAATGTTATAAAATTCGTAAATTTTCTGAGGATATAATTTTATTTTAAAGTTTGTTGCGCTGCCCCCCCCCCCTAATGGCGTCCACTGGGACCCCCTTCCCACACTCTCTAGTGACGTCAAAGAGATACTCTGTTGCAGCCTAATGATAAAATTGCAAATACAGATTAAAACGAAAGGGAATATATACTGTTGTCGATTAGCCTCACAGACAGCTGCGTCATCCTGTATCCTAAAGCGCCAGGGTGTCGGTTACTGTATGATGTCTCCTAGGAGTCATGTCCAATATCAAATGCCTTTAGAGCAGTTTTGAGTGAATTCGTGTAGCTCTTTTGTGGACCTATGTGTACTCTATGCCCTTCAGTAAGCTCAACATAGAGGAGGCTCTTAAGGATGTGATGGCACTACATGCAAAACTCAGCGACGTTGACAGTGCATGTGACTAGTGTGGATGCTGGGTAGTCACACCCTGGAACTTGTTCCAGCAAAAGTTGTTCAGCAACCTTGCTTGGCCCAGGTATGCTATCAAAATTTTACATGCGTGTAATGAAGTTGGGAGCTAAAAACATCGATAAAAACAGTAAATTATTAAATGCACATGTGGTCGAGTGGCGCATGTATTAATTTACGAGCTCAAATCCACGGGAAGCCAAGGACTTGTTCCCGGGGCATAAGGCATCTCCGAGTTCCAACCATCTCCAAATGGGTAAAAGCGTGGGTAAAGCGTGGAACCCTTAGCCGTGCCTTCTGAACGCTGAATCACTTGGCCAAAAATAACTGCTGCTTTGCAGATGGTCTTAGCTGACCAAAGGTTATGGAAGCAAAGCCAGAAAATACAGCAGGCTGAAGTCGGAGACCACGGGCCAATTGGCGCAAAACTATTGGCACGCAAAACTCAATATTCAATATTGAGAATGAAGAAGAAGACGTGCACTAGACATAGGAGAGCAGAGCACACACAATCACGAGCTTCAAGCTTAATACACAAAATGGCTGAGACATTCGTTCCTTTTATATTAAAGAATATTTTAAATCCAACAGATAGTTTATAACTAATATTTCTATTGTCTTGCATTCTTGACTAATTTTATAACTGTTAAATGCGACATTTTGAGTCTCCCAAGAGTCAAGAAAGTGGGTTTGTTCATATGGTGGTGATAGTCGACCAAACCTGTTTTCACGGTGTTACTCTAATGAGGAGTTTAGTAAACTCCCGACCCATGTTAAATACTTATTAGTTTTTTAAACATTCAAAGAAGTTGAATTATAATTTTCTAAATGGCAATTAGGGTTTATGTTTTTAATACAAATTTTTGTTAACAAAAATAAATGTATTTTTATCAATTTTTTTTATGCTACAAGATTAGGTTTTATATATATATTCACTATTTATAACTAACAGGATTCTAATATATTTCCCTAACCTCTTCCATCCCCAGTCAATAATGAATACGTTAGTTGTATATCTAACCATGAGTAACATTGAAAACCAACACTAAAATTTGGATTCTTTTACAGCAGTGGTTCCCAAAGTGGTCCCTACGTACCCCCAGGGGTCCGCGAAACCTTTCAGGGGGTCCGTGGATAATTAAAATTGATTTGGGGGTCCCTGAACAATGTCAGGGAGTCCGCGGAAGGTTTTAAACTAGTAAAAAAGTATGTGTTTTTTTTTTAGAAATTATTATTTCGGAAATAAAAATAAAGAACAATGTATACTGTTGTAGAAATTTTAAGTCCTGAGTAAAATAAAGTTGTTTGATCTAAGAACAGAAAAAGAACTACGATATTCCAACAGCTGTAACCAATCAAAATGCTTGGTTAATTGAAAGGCTTGTCAAGTTTGATGCGTGAGAAAGGCAGGGACACAATATGTAGGTCATAAAAATACAGTCTTTAAGCGGAAATGACGATGATTGCAGGGTTGGGTAAATTGTGACGTGTCGGTTAGTTATATTTATCCAAGGCAGTGGGAATCCGGGTTTACATTGATACCACTTTTATAAATCATAAATCCAAATATATTGATACATAGAAATATCACCTGCATCCCCCCTTTTTTATTTTCAAAGTTTTAGATGGCACAGTGAGACACCAAAAATAGTTTATGCTGCTAAATGCAGAACTTGCCTACAATAAACAAGGAAATAGTAATGTACAAATGTGTTTTCTGTGTAATCAAATTTTGTGGAACGAGTCAATGAAACCTCCCAAGCATGAGGAACATTTAATGAAAATCATTAGTGATAAGTACGATAACGAATTAATGTTTTTTGAAGCAGTCCAAGACACATATTTGAAAACACCGTCACTTCAACGGCTCACAAAGACAACATCTAAGCAAGATGACTAAATAACGATGGACTGTGTGCGTTCTACAAACCAGATTTCAACATCACAAAAACAATTCCACTGACCAATAATTCAGTCCAAAGAACGATTAGCAAAATGGCTAAGTGTATTGAAAATTCTTTATGTTGAGTACTAAAAAATGTCTGAATTTTCTCTACAACTTGACGAGTCCACTTTACCAGGAAATAAGGCCTTACTTTTAGCATGTGTAAAACATGTAAAAGAATATCAATTTTGCCAAGACCTATTGTTTGCTAAATGCTTGGAAACAGATATGAAAGGTGAGGCGTTCTTTATTGAATTAAAATAAAGATTTTTCAATGAAAAAGCTATACCCTTCAGTAGTATCATTTCTGTTGCTACTGATGATGCTCCGGCAATTGTAGGAAGATACCGAGGCTTTCTGACACACTTAAAACAAGCTGTATGTTCAGTACATTGTGTCATTAATCGACATAATTTAGTTGCAAAAATCTTAGTGAATTTTGCATGGATCACTAGATTATTTCAATGGAGCAGTTAATAAAATAACAAGGAATGCTTTCAATAATTGCTAAACTATGTTTGGAAAATGATGAAGACTATAATCGTTAACTACTTCACACAAAAGTACGTTTGTTAGCTAAAAGTTTATGCTTAAATCGATTTTTATTATTCAGTCCTGGAATTCCTGGAAGGCAAAGACAGTGATTTGAGACAAAATTTAATTAACTCAAAAAATCACATATCCCATATGACATATTTTTTGCAAAATTTAAAGAAACTATTTGGAGACTACAAGGTGGCCAATTAAATTTAATCAAAACTAAAAGCGTAATATCTGCGTTTATTGCAAACCTTTTTTTGTATAAATAAAAATGGAATGAAGAGAATGGTCTCATATTCAAAATCTCTTGAAATTGCAAAGAGAAATGAAGTTTTGTTTGCCTACTGTCAACATTTAGGGGCTCTTCATGCAGACCTGAGCCAAAGATTAGAAGACATACTTCACTTGAATATGACCGACTGGGTGTTGAACCCTTTTGCTCGAAGACAAACTCAGGTCCCAAACATAGACGAACCAATTCTAATACAGGAACAACTTATAGAATTATCCACACATGAGGTACTTAATTGAACCAATGTTTGAACAAGGATACCACAAATTCTGGATACACAATAGATCCAAATTGTATTTCCTGCATTATGGGTTATTGTTAAAAAATTGTTGACTACTTTCCCGTCTTTCCTATTTGGTAGAACGTGGATTCAGTGCAGTTATGAACCTCGTCACAAACCAAAGAAACCTGCTAGATATTAGTGCCCATGCAAAGTTGCGTTTGCTACTCACAAACATTTAGCTGTTCATAAATCTCGTCAAGTTCATGCCAGTCATCAAAAAATAACAACTTTAAGTTAAGTTGAAATAAATAATTCTCCGACAAAATGTTGTATTTTAAATAAGGTTAATTCGTATGCAATACATTTATATAGCGTTTTCACTTGGGGGTCCGTGGGCAAGTTTTGACTATAAAAGGGGTCCACGGGCAAAAAAAGTTTGGGAACCACTGTTTTACAGTATCAAAAAAAAAAAAAAAAAAAAAGAAAAGAAATAGCGTTTTGAACTCATTTCCTTTTTGTTATACATATTTTGTTATATTTAATCAACACAAGGCTGGTGACAGATTTAAGAGATACGTTTTAATCTCTTTACACTCAGAGTCTGAGGTCATGCCGTGTGCAGTACTTTAGTTGCTTTCTGTTCTAAAACTGATAAGTTGTCTGTACTTAGATCGGACTACTAAACTAAACAAATATTATTTGGACCTGAGATCTAATCTCTTAAGGCCTTGGCCATTATTTGGGGAATCTGCTCCATCTGGTAAGCAGTGCCATACAACATTGTGTACACGTAGGACTCCCCTGCACCCCTAACCTCCCCGGCTATGTCAAGCGCGGGACATGAATTCAACAAGTGTGTGATCGTCTCAGAAGCTTGGCTGCAATGGTAGCAATTGAATACCCCTCTGGCTGTAGCTTCATCTTCCCGCTCCTGGTACCACTTTTCCCTGAAGTGGTCCATTAGCCATTAGATCGGACTACTAAATTCTTCGGTCTAGAATACACTTTAAAAACAACAGCTATGCTTGAAAATGTTTCAGTTATTTAAAGTTTCACATTCATCTAAATGAGTCTACAATCTTTTTTGGTTTGAAGTCATTAGTTCTGAACTTAGTAAGATGCATGAATTGATTTTATCTGAGTGACAAGTAGATTCTTTTAAAGGCATGGCAAGAATCAGGCTTGTCCGTGGGACAAATTTTTCTGTCCTATCCCATCCCATCCCATGGCAATGTATGCCTGTCCCATTCCATCCCATTCTATGGGACGTTTCCCATGGGAAGCCCTTGGGAAAAACATTCCCATGGACAAGCCTGGCAAGACTACACACAAACAATGGACAAAGCTTCACTAAGCATTGATGATGATTAATGACAACATTTTGCATAATAAATTTATTCCTATTTGAAACAATAAATATTTCGTACATGTAATGAATGCCACAGATTCATTCTTATACATGATGATAAATAATTAATAGTTGTTTTTTTAACTAACAGCATTAATCAAGCATGTTCATAAATAAGATTTTATTTATGTTTGTTTTTCTTTCTCTTGACAGCAAGTATATTTTTTAGCCCTCCCATAAACACCCTCAGCAAAAATGAATATTCTTAATTAATGTTATGCATTTAATATGCGGATACGGCTAAATAAATCTTTCTAACATAAATATATTAGATTTACTAGAAATAAAATGGTGTATCGTAATGCAGGTTATTATTATTATTATTTTATCATTATTATTTTTTTTTGTGTGCTCTTTTTAAATTTTAAAGTTTTTTTGTGTCCTTAAACATTTGAAGGATACTTACTTTAAATGCCAAAATTATATTTAGAGTAACTTAAATAATTATTAATTGAAAAACTGATACCTAAAACTGTATTGTCCATTGTTACCTTTTCTCCCATCTATTTAGAGTCAAGATCAACTTTAAAACCAACCATATACAAAACCTGACTGTAATAAACAAAATTAAATTAAGGTACAAAATTTAATTAAAAGTTTTTTTTACAAAAATGAAGATTTTGGGGTGCGGTTTATGTAGACGTCTTAAAACCTTTTTTATACATATAAATAAAATATAATACAAAAATCCGATCAAGAAAAGGCATGTATAAAGATAACACCTTCAGGACCATCTATATCGGTATCGATACATGAGAATTTACAGGGTGAAAACCTATCTACAGTAACTTACAATATCTTACGAAAAAATATTAAACAGTGCTTAACTCGCATTCCTCTTGGTAGGCATAAGCAACTTTTTTCACATCCCTGAAATTTTATTATATCTTAAAGTAATTTTACTACAATGATGTCTTCACATTTACGTAAAACAATAAAACATACTCTACAGAAAACTGTATTAGTAAATGGGGGTTTAATTTCAGATACCAATAAATGTATGTATTGTTTACGTGTGTTTTTTTAAAAAACTAATATTACTAATTTTTTAAAAACTAATTTTAAGCCAGCCTGCTATATATTGTAAAACGTAATAGATTGCTGAAGTATTTTTGCAGGAAGACGAAGAGTTGTGTTAGTAAAATAAAGGTAGCAGACGTAAGTCATACTAGTCACGAGGCTTAACACAAATTTAGAGATAGAAGTATAGAGAGAGAGAGAGAGGAAGAGCGTGTTAACAGAAGCAACCAATCGTAAAACTGCATCATTACCAAATGGTATATCACAATTTTATGTACAAGTTTGTTTTTCAAATACAAACGGGTCAAAAATATAATATTTAGAGTTTGAAGAATGAACATTATGACTTGAATTTAATTCTATGCATTTCATTGTGATAATTTTATTCTTTTCAATTGTGAATTACACTTGACTATAGTGTAACTTTCAATGACTTCCTCGTGCACTTTACATTATAAATTCAAAAATGTTTCACCAAAAAAAATCGCTAATATACTGTTATTTTTAACTTAAGTAAACAAGTTACTTTTCGGTTTGAAAATCATTACAAGAAACGTATATTACGTGTATTTGTTGTGCTGAACTCTAACTTAAATTACGACAGTGGAGTGACTCGTCTCTAGTGTTACTTACTCATTTAATTAGCCTTTTATAAACTCCTACTAATAATCTAGACTACATAATAACAAGTGTCAAATGATTTTATACACTACATCTGGATTAAATAAATTATCGACGACATGGTATGTTTTTTTAAAGTACAAAACGTAAGGACACTGTCTAACAGACTGATTTGTATACAACAAAAAAATTAAAAATAAAACAACTGAGAACAAACAAAAAAGGAAAATCAATTTCGAAACGTTCCTTTATCTACAAAAATCGTCATATTGATTCAAATCACGAGCTGATTAATTTATAGCTCTTTTCTGGTTGCTTGTCAATTGTTAATTTTGGGACAGGAAAGAAATTAGCTTTGGTTGATAAGCCTGACTTAGACATTCAAATAGTTACTTTTAAAGGAAATTAAACTATTCAGACTTAATAGCTTTCACAGTAGGAGAGTGTCGTTGAAAGCTCAGCTGCTTAAGTTATAACCCCCATCAACAATAAGAAAACTAGAGAATGGATTTATTACATTATAAAGAGTTTATCATCAGCTTCATGTTGTTTATGTGTGCTCAGAGGTGTGCAGGTAGAACATTTTATTTATTAACTTTTTTTAATTAATGGTATTTTATTGTCTGTGTAGTTCGTTAGGTTTTTGTTTGGTATCAGTTAAACATTTGTTTTAAAATGTTGATCATATTGACCTGATCCTGATAATTCAGGCCTGTATTTATTAGGAGTTCATTTTGATTAAAGATTTTTTTTTAATTGAAGCGAGCTTCAAAGAAATACATTTGTAGGAAAGGAAAAAATTGATATAGTTGTTTTAAATTAATGAACGGAATGTCGATATGGTGTCAAAAGTCAAACCAACGCTTACATTTTAACTGGTTCATGACCTAGTATTAGATAATTAGTTTACTGGCGTGTTATTCATGTAGCAAAATTATATTTATCAATTATTGAAATTTATTGCTTTTTTGAGAACGTAAACTAAAGGTAACTACTTTTTTTATTTACCGATTACTTGACCTTCAGTCTTAAGGGCCAACCTAAGGCGAACGATATATTTGCTTCCCCTTGTTCTGCTGTCAATTTCACTAGATCACTTTTGACAAAAATATATGTTATTATAACTGGTGGTGACACTGTCATGACGGGTATTCTCATTAGACTAGCAACACTTGTATTTATCAAAAATATCAAAGAGGGTAGCAAACTTTTAAAACTTCACTGTATAATTCAACATCAAGTACCTTGCGCTAAACATCTTTGATGTGATCACGTCAGAAAGCCAGTAATAAAAGCTATAAACTCTATTCGCTCTGAAGACATGTCTCACTGCCAGATTCAGGAACTTCTTCTTAAGGAGATAATTTCATGCACCAAGACATCGGTGTGTTTTTCTCGTTTTATTTCATCCTTTTTTTTTATATCAGTTGAGTTCAAAAATATCTTTCAGTTAAGGATGAGTAATCAGACACAAATCCCTAAGATTTTCTTTTAAAATTAACTGTTTGGAAGTGATTTTAATTTGTAGGAAAATATATTTCATGTTTTAAAAAATGTAGGTCAACTTGTCCTTTAGCGCAAGAAAATCTCAAGCAATTATACCCATCCATTCACTACCTAATATAACAAATTAATGCATTGTAATTTTTAAAATTTGTAGAAATATGACAAATATAAATCTGGGGACTGATAAACTTTCTTAATTATACATCACCAGGAGTTTCGGGGCAACAAATGTGGATGACTTTGGTCAATAATGAAATAAATTTTCTTAATGAAGCAGTGAGCTGTCAAAATGGTGATGGTATCTTCATTGAAAATTTGACAGTGACGTTGAAGGTACACAATATCAGTACTGAGTATATGATGGATATCATTTTTATTTAATTAGATATTCATTGAATTGGTTGTGCGGTAAATTACATGTTCTCCGCCATGTTCTGCTTTTAGGATCTTGCCAATTATGACATTGAAGCGCATTTTATAAGAATATTTATTTGTAAGATTTTGTATACTTACCTATTTTTGAATATCACGATATTTAAAATATACTTTAATTGTTCGACAACTTTCTTGACATCGGCATAAAAAAAAATCATTTTTTATTATTTAACTCTTGGAACTAAATTTATGTAATCAAGTTGTGGTACAAAACAACTATTCCTAACCTAACAGGCATTTTTCCGTTCTACTACCCAAGTTCAAAAGATCAGTCTAATCTTCATTCGGCAACTGTGTGATTTACGACTAAATTCTGTTTGCAAATTATTTTTAAACCTTTCATATTTCAAGTCAGTAATTTATTTAATGTGTAATATCACCACCATATGCCTAAAAGTTTTATTGTGATGAATTGATTACGCTGGTAGTTATTGGTGAGCATAATATTATTTCTTTACCGTTTAATCGCATTTTTAATGTTATGTACGATAAATAAATAACTTTATTTTAATTCATTGACAGTTACTGAAGCCAGAGCTAAATTGGGCATATGAAAAATAGAAAATAGTTACGAACTTAAATGCTCTCAAAAAAAATAAGAGTATTAAATATTTAGAATATTAAATAACTATCGTCCTGCGATGCTCAAAAGTATAACAATAAATTATGCTAATAAAATTATGCCTTCTCTATTCATAATAATTTCTATTAGTGTTGTCGCTAATAATTTGAACTAAATTTTTTAATGCTCCCCCATTTTAGAATCAAAACTAATTATTTGACATACCAAATTTTTGGAAAAATTAGAAAATTATAAAGAACCAAACCCAATTTTTTGTACTTTTTATTAGGACTGAATGGCATGTAAAGCGTGTAAATATGTAGTTGTATTTACGTTTGAACAATGTCTTTGTTTCATAACAGAACCAAGCAATAAACTGGAATTCCACGTTTGACCAAAGGATCAAGGCAGCCATCAGAAGAGACTGCAGTGGAAGACGAAAATGTAAGGCCAAAAATGTTTCAAATTTTTTTAAGAAAAGTAAATTGGACGATGGTTCAAGCCCCGTCAAAAGCATCACAATTTTACACACGTGTAAACCTTTTGGTAGGTAAAAAAATATTTTTAAAGTTATTTACTATTTGAATTTATAATGATAATAGTAATTTATCTCTCAAAATTTAAATATGAATGATACTCATTGGTGTAAAAAAATATTTGACAAGACATTAAAAAATGTCAACTTAAAAATTTAATTACCAGCACATTTATTGCAGTTGGGATGAACTAAAATTAGTTCTGTAAGCCGTCCAAATGACATATTCGTTGATAAATACCAAATGTATGAAATGTTGTTTATAATACGACAAGAAATTTCATGACGTCTGTTATATATCTTTCAAATCGAAAGAGGCTACTAACTGATTGAATTGACAGATAGTGACAAATGTTTCATATTTACATTGAATATTTTTGCGACAAGGAAAATAAGTGCAAAAATAAGTCATATACGGCCGTTAAGTTTTTTAGTCTTAAGCAAAGTTACAAAAACGAAATTGCTGAGTAATTTATTAGGTGAAAATCTTTTTATTGTCTATTTTATTTTGCATGTGAAAGGGACATATCAAATACAAATTAATATCCAAACCAAAAAGTAATAGCTTGAATACATCACGTTTTGTTATTAATTATTACTACCGGCTATCTCGTACCTATTTGAGAACTAAGAAAAAAAATTTTATCCAAGATTTGTTTGTTTTAAATCGTACCCTATAGTTTTGATTTAAGAAACTATAATATATTACTTCAAGAGTTAATCGTTTGTTAAAATGAAGTTTTTTAAAGGTATAAAATGTATTACAATATAAAAGACTATTTAAAGTTAATGTGTAAGAAAAAGTCAAACTTTTTTGCCTGACTCAAACTTTCAGTCTAAGAAAAAAGTTTAGTTTATCATAATAAAATAACCCCTGAACCAAACAGTGTATTGAGGATACGGGTGGAGAGAAAATAATGTCGATCAAATAAATCCACCCAATAAAAGTTACGCAATTTAAAAGATTTCTACATATGACATTGAATAGACAAAAAAAATAAATTTCTGGCTATTAATTTTAATGAGATTCAATTAGAATTATCATCTACATCAGAATTTATCCTGACCATAAATAACATTTGTATTAAAATTTTAATTTTTCACTTTTGTTATGTTGTAGAACTTTTACGGTAACCATATTTGATTCCCCGTCAAGAAGAAAATATTCCCCACAAATGCTCTCTGTATATTTATTATACAATTATAAAATACACATCTTCCAGTATCAAACGTACATTTTTGGTTTATTTGTAAAATGTTTCAGTTGATTCGAAAGTCATTCATAATATTATAGACTCCATTTCCTTAATAAAGAAATTTTTAATTTATAAAATGAATTAAATTTTGCTCTTTATTGAGTCATAATTAAATGAAGTCGCATAATGATAAGAGTATTAGTGTATTTATAAATTATTTTTCACTCTAAATAAAAAGTATTGGTTATAACATTATGTCTCTACTTGAGTCTTAATCGAACAACTTTTGTTCCATTCCCTTCAAAAGCTAGATTTTTTCCCTTCTTTTCTATATCTTAGGTCAAAACACAAGCACCAATGAAGTTTTAGACATGTGCGATCGGACTAAGAAGACGTTTCTCAACAATAATAACAACTACTCACTGGTGTTGAGATCAAGCTCTTATGTTAGACGACAATGTGTTTTAAGAGCCCATGAAGCCAAGAAAAACATAACTTTAAAGACACTTCAAGTTGACTTTGGTGAACAGTGTGACCCTCAGGAGAACTGTACGGGGGAGATGGAGATTTTTGTGGATGACAAAAGCATGGCGAAGATTCAAGAGTAAGAAATGGGTATATCAATATTCTATATCATAATCTAAATAGTTTTAATTTCACTGGCAATTTTCCATGTCCTTTTTTTGGTCTCACTATTTAACCATTTTATTTTCTTGTGGCAAGTTTAAAAATCACCCCGTTTTTTTATTGTATTATTGTGTTTATACAAGCGCCGAATATTTTTAATTGATTTAAATATTTGTATGTCCTAATCAGAGGTCTACACTGCTCTCCAAACTTCGACTTGCGGGCCGCATGTGGTCTGCGAGGCACTCTCATTCGGACACTGGATACTTTTTTATCTAAAAAAAATAAATATTATTTTAACTCTACTTTAGCAGTAGGAGAAGTGAGACTATTTCAAAATCTATTGTAACCATATGTGGCCAGTTCCTCTGATGAACTGCAGCTGGAGGTCATTGATTTTCTAGTAATTGACCTCCTTAGGGACAATTTCAGAGAAAGCCTTTTGAGTTTTTCACCAGTTTTTGCCAACGTAAGACTTTCCGGATGTCAAAGCATTTGCATCAACGTACCTTTCAATCTTTGGAACGACATACTTGTGGGACCAGACATTTTCGAGGACGAAATACGTGAATAACAATTTGATATCTGTTTTGTCTGATGATAATCTCAAACATGACTTCTGATGTTAGGGACATCATTTCTAAAACCAGAAATAACTATTATTTTGGCATACAAAAAACATATTTACCATTCCCACTAATACGGGTGTTCATGTGCAGTGTATCAATGTATTATTAAATAATATTAAATATTGTATTACATAATACTAATATTATACATATTAGAATGATAAATATATAATTGAAATCAACATCTTTACTCTGATTCTTTCTTATTTGGCCATCTTGTGTGTTGTTGGCCCCCAACTTCTGTTGGACATTTGGAGACCCCTGGTTTAAATGTGTTACCAAATATCTAATAAAAATTAATTTAAAATGATAACGTTATCTCCAGTTTTTGGTGTGTGAAGTGTTCCTTTGTGAAACCCTTTTGATTTAAATCTCATTTAACTTCATATAAGGCCGATCTATTGTAAGATTCGTGTTGATGTATAAAGGAAGCTTGAAAGTTTGGATGAAATTAATTAAATCCAAGGAAATCTAGATGTGACTATCCCTGTTTCAGCTTTTAAATGTGGAAAAGAAATTTTTATGTTTACTTATAACAAACGCCACAAAGACTTAAAGATGCAAGTACATCGAACATTAGCATCCTTTACAGGCGTGAGTACGGGCTCTAGATTTTCTCTTGAAACATAAATATAAAAGCGTGTCATCTCCCCTACCTGCTCCTCTTCCCAACCCCCCGCCCACCCAAAAAACACAAGAAAAACCAGCCAGAAAAAAGGGTAAAACAAAATGTAATGAGGGAATTAACTTAAAATTCATAGAAAATAAATTTCACTTGAATCTGTTATATATTTGAAATTCTAAATTCAACACTAAATTTGCGAAAGAAAATCCTGTGATGAAAAGACCAATCAATGATTTCTTGTACTGGCAATGTTTGAGCAGAGCCATTGAAATGCTCATTGATATTTGTAGGGAAATCGATTCATTTATTTTTTAATCAGCTGTTAATTTCAAAGAATTTTATTAAAAAAAGGAAATATAAAAGAATCGTCGATGCGTGCAATCAAGTAAATCATTGTCAGTTCTAATAAATTAGATTTATTTTAATTGACTAATTGCTGAATCTTATTCTTCTCTATCAGCCTTGTTGAAAAACCAATTACTTTCAGTGGGAGGAAATTTGAAATGAACATACACTTTCCAGGCGGCTTATTGTGGCTAGAAGTAAATGGTAGGTTTACAATTTATCACTATTACAAACTAAGTTGTTTTGGCTGCCTTGGGGACCCATTTTTTTCTTAAGCCCAAGTAATTAAATTTATGTTAATGCATGCGTTCGAATCAGTGTGCCCGACAACGAAAACTGGTATGTGAATGAGTTCAATAAAACGAATGAAAATTAACTTTTAGTCCTTTTGAATGATTTATTTCCTTAAAATTATATTTAAAATTATTAGTGGCTTAGTAAGATTTTGTTCTTTGGGATTGTGTTCTTCGATCTGACTTATTGTCATATCATTATGAGTTTCCCATTACATTATGAATCATCGACATCGTTTCGTCTCGCTAGACAATTGTGCATTTCCGTAGGTCTGAGTTGAGTTTCCTTGAGTGGCTGTGCAGGCTTTTCATTGAGTGGCAGTCCTTACAACAACTTTTGCACAATATTTTGGCCTTAATCCTAGCCGTCGTGTCTATAGTTTCTTTTATCCTTTGCTCCTCGGCTTCTATGACGCCCTCTTTTACAACTGTACGCCACGTAGATCGGTCTTCTGCCTTACACTCCCAGTCGATTTTGCGTATTCCTGCTGCTTTCATGCCTCTTTGATAGACCTCTTTAAATCGAAGACGTTGGCGACCTGTTTTCCTATTTCTCGATGCAAGTTTTCCATACATGATGTTCTTGGATTTGCAGCCAAGGCTAATTCTCTTTACATGTTATAGCCTCTCAAGGCGTCTTTTACTAAGAATTGAGAACATGCTTTGGATATTGGCACTCATCAGGACTTTAGTATTTTGCACTTTATCTTGTCATTTAATGCTAAGGATGCGACTCAGGTACCTCAATTTGAAGCTATATAGTCTGCGCTAATGAAATGTATAACTAGTACATGTCTCGCTTCCGTATAGCAGCGTACTGATGACCAAGCTTTGATAGACACACAGTTGGGTTTCATTCATTAGCTTGGTGTTTTTTTTTAACCAATTTATTTAGTTTACCGATTGTGGCAGTTGCCTTGCCAACTCTACAGTTCAAATCGTCATCAATTGAGTGTGCATTGAAGAAATTGGACCCAAAGTAGTTGAAGCTCTCCACAAACTTCAAAATGTTCATTGTCGATATTGATGGTAGGAGGAGAACGTGTGTATTGGTCCATGGTATTTGTGTTTTTCGAGCTGATTTTCAGAACAAATTCTTTGCAGGCGTTGGAGAAGCTCGACACGAGTTGTTGCAAACATGCTTCTGTGTGTGCTATCAGTGCCGCATCATCCACAAAGAGTAGCTCACCAATTAGGACATCTTACGCTTTTGGCTTTGGCTCTACACCATTAACTGCAAATGGAATAATCTCAAAGTGAGACAATCTATTGTAAACTTTAAATGCCTTTGTCAAAGTAAATATTTTAAATAAACTGAATGGTTTGATGCACATTGTGATGATATGAAACTTGTCACTGAAGCCAAAATGGAAACTCTTATTACCTACAAGGAAAAGCACACACCCTACAGGCTGCATTCCTTAAAAGCAGCCAAGTTACAAGCCCAAAAAATTTTACGTCTATGCGCCAATACCTTCTAGCTTAACATCTGCAGGCATGGGGAATGCCAAAGCCATGTACGAAAATATCCACACAAAAATCTCGCCCGTTTACGTCAAAAGTCCCTCCGCTACATTTAAAGAGTGGAGAAATTATCCCAGACAAGACAGTGAAGCTAAACCGGTGGGTTTAGCATTATCTGGGACTATATGCAAAAGTGAACATTGTCTCTAGGACCGCTCTAGATGACATCAACGCTATGCCGCCCCATGGAAGAACTTGATGACACGCCCACAAAGTAAGAGCAATTGCCTGCTTAGCTTGATGAAAAGCCATGTGATTATGGCCAGCAACCAGAAGCTCTAAAGAGTGGAAAGACAGTTTTACTACAACCTTTGCACGATTTTCTGACCCCCTGCTCGGAGCAGGGCTATATCCCCCATGACCTAAACTGCAAACAGAGTGACAATATATAAGACAAAAGGCGATAGAAGTAACTGCCATAACTATCGTGTCATTTTTTTCTTGAGTATTAAAGGAAAAGCCGTTTTGCGTGTTATACTAACGTGATTACAGAGAATAGTCTCCCGAGTTTATCCAGAATCTCAGTGCAGTTTATTGGCAGTCGGTCAAACATACACTTAGTGTTCACCATACGGCAGCTCCAAGAAAAATGCAGAGAACAGAGATGCCACAATAAAATGCCTTTTGGGAACTTACCATAGTTTTCGATTTAGTCAGTCACAACGGGCTATTCCAAATCCTGTAAAAACAATGTGGCTGTTCCACACACCTGCTTGCCATCAGCAGGCAGTTCCATGAAATATGCAGGGCACAGCGCAGTTCAATGGAGTTACGTCAGAAGACTTTCCAGTCAGCAGTTGAGTTTTAAAAAAGGCTGAGTACTCTCACCTACACTGTTTCCTATATTATAACTCTGTATTTATTCGATACGCACTCAAGGATAGCTTTGATGGAATTTGGCTACAAAGCAGAGCTGATGGAGGGCTTTTAAACAATTTATGAAAGCAAGTGAATAATTTAAGCTATATCAGTTTAGTTACTACGCAACAAAGCAACATTCAATACAATGAGACGTGGAGCTATGGGACTGCAAAAATTAGGTACCTGTCATATTTTGCACGCTTACAACTGCAGGAAACACGAGCTGTGTTCATTTATTAGTGATAAGTTTTCCTGGTGAATAAATGGTACCAACTTTGTAAACTTGAAAGCTGCTTCATAAATATCAATCATTTGTATTTATTTTTAAAGTATTCGAGTGTGGTTTCTCTAAGTTAAGCAAGTAAGAAAGCTGCTCTAAAAATACACCAAAAGATGATGCATCATTTTTTCCACAAGCCTATTTTTAAAAAAACAACAACTAAGAACTTTACTTTAATTTGGGTTGGAAAACATTAGCCCAAACAATCCAGATAATGACTTCAGTTACATTACCGCGTGTCAATAAATCAAATATCCATTGAATTGCCATTCCTGTCATTTTTGTAATAGTCTTTAAGTAACGTGGTTCAATTGTTTATTTTTATGGTACACATTTTTACTTTGTCCAATTATTCAAATCTAATTCTGGAAATAAACTTGTTCAAACTACTTCGAATTGAATACTTTTTGAACAGTGTTGGGAAAGGTATGAAAAGGAACACAACTTTGCCTTGACTTTTATGCAAAGCTACGAGTTGGAATAAATCATTTCAAGATTGAGCCACTTCAAAATACATATAAATTTGGACGACATTAGAAAATATATATATTTAAAATATTTAAATATTTTTGAAACTCTTTAAAAATAAAATAAATACCTCAATTTCATTCATGTAAAATTAATAATGACAGTATAGGTTTTTGGGAAATCTTCTCTACACCTCACCCTGCAAATGTCATTTTTCTATAGTTTTATCTCAAATCTAGAAAACTTTTTATTTTTACAAGAACTTTTACTCTTCTTTACTCAATTTGCAGTTGATTTAAATGACACCATTAACTGCACACAGCTAGATTCAGGTGAGTCATGGGTTTCAACGTATGCTTTTTGATGTATTTGGCAGTTTAGTGGCCTGAATTTTTCGCAAATTATAAAATGTGTGGGCTTTGACGATTTTAAGAGCTTCAAATTATGAAATAACACAGTAGGATGGACAAGTATCAAGTTTACTTAAATTAACAGGATGATACTTCAAAATCTCTAATTATTATTATCATACTATCACGTTTATTTTGGTGCTTTTAGCGGAATAAATAACTATATATTTTAAAAGACAATAAGTTGCTCTAAAAGAAAGTAAATAAATTAATCGTAGTTTTATTAATTTAATTTTTTGTTTTTACTTTTGTTTAATCAAGTCTTCATCGAAATATTTAAATTTAAAACGAAATAAAATCATATACTTTTAAATTAATAGGTACAGATAACAATGTGATGAAATAAATTTTACTAGACACAAAAGTATTTCAATAGAAAATGTGTTATTCTAAATTCTATTTCTAAAGTTCGTTTTATGATATACCAGTTAGAAAATGTAACAATTTCGGTAGCTGTAGTTTTTCTTTTACTGTAGACTTCCTAGAAACATCATGTTTATCCCCATTTAAAAAAACTCGCAGAGGCTTAAAGCCTGTGATAAAGTGTTCTTGTAAAGAGAACCCCGGGAGTCCATTGTTATTAGGGAACTTTTATATAAATAGCAATGTATTGATACGTACCAATGGATTGGTGCCCGATCTTGGAATAGAACTTATTCGAGTTAACAGAATAGCGATTCTGAAACATTTCCAGGTTTCATCAGTTATAGTTGCTATTTCAGCGGAAAACAAAACAATTTTATTGGTTCGAATGGTACAGAAAACTTTTACCTAAGATGAAACATGTTCCTGTTTTGATGATTCCTCACATATTATCCCGATTTACGTATATTGTGCCTATTGACTTTCCCGTTTTTTTGAAATGTATCTGTACCGATAAACACTAGCTTCCCAACGGGCAAGTCATCTTATCCGTGAATGAAAGGCATATGAACCAATCGAGCCCGTAGCAACAAAATAAAATTGAGCAATCAAATGAAACTTTTTGGCTTACTTAAATCGAAGACAGGAAGAGATTCTCTCTCTCTCTCTCTCTCTCTCTCTTTCTCTCTCTCTCTCTCTCTCTCTCTCTCTTTCTCTCTCTCACATATTCTTCTTTACAATAGTATCAATTTTCAAAGGTGGAGTATTCTTATTCCTCAACTTATTTTCAACTTGTCAACTCTAAAAATAAGTGTGTCAAGTTCAATTCCAGCAAGATCGGGCTCCACTCCATTGGCACTTATCTATTTATTACTATATTGTATACATTTCTAAAAAAAAACCTTATACCTTACATACCTCAGCAAATTGTTCTTTTGCTGATGTGCACGATGACGATAGAGACGATAACGGAATTGATATGAATGGTAAAAATGATGACAGTACCAGCCACAAGATCATCGTAATTGCGAACATCGTCATCATATGTTTATGTGCTTTGTTTCTGTATATTCTGTAAGTACGCAGTCCGATGTCGTGTGTAAGTGCCTTGGTATTATGTCATGTGTATTTCCTTGGTCATGTGTCGTGTGTAAGTACGTTGGTACTGTGGCGTGTGTAAGTGCCTTGGTATTATGTCATGTGTGTTTACTTGGTCATGTGTCGTGTGTAAGTACGTTTGTACTGTGTCGTGTGTAAGTGCCTTGGTATTATGTCGTGTGTATTTACTTGGTGCCGTGTCGTGCCTTCATACGCTGATTGTATGTATAATGATCCACTGCGATGTTAGTGTTGAATACCTCCCCACCTCCATTTTAGAAACTCTGCAATGTTGAGAACCGTTGAGGGTAGGGGTAGGTCCATCAACGCAACAGGAACGCTGTCCTTGAGATGGACAAAGATCCATGATGGACCATGGAATATTCCGTAGCATTAGCATAGGTTAGGACGAGGAGGTTGGCCGAACGTTCTCGAAGCCATGCATGTCAGCGCGTGATTAACAGTTGGTACACGCCACTGACCAAGTAGGGGCCTATATAAACGGTCACTCAACCTTACAGCGGTATCTTCTCAGAAATTCGAAGTATACCAGGGTCTGCGGTGTGACTGAACGAATCCGAGTTGAGCCTAGCTGAAGTCTGTTCAGCTAGTTAGTTAGTGGAGCTAGTCAGTGGAGCTAGTTAGTTGGTGGAGCTAGTTAAAGAAGTTACTAGAAGAAGCTAGTTAGTGGAAGTTGAAGTTGGAGAACCAGTGAAGTGGCGGAGGAACCAGTGAGCTGTTATCTCAGACAGGAGATCAAGAGCTAAGAGGAGGGGAGCAGGTGGCTGTACCTTGAACGAAGTCAGTGACCAGTGGGGAAGGGGCCGAATGCCAAGCTGACCACAGAGCGGAGCTACGCTTGATTGGCCAGACCGAAGCACAGCCTTCCAATCAGTCCTTTGGCCACGCCTAGTCCATGAAGGACGTGGGCATCGTCACAAGCTATTAGTATAATTTATCATAGACGTAGATATTGTAATTCATTATATGTTTACTAATTCAGTTTCATGTAGTCTATATATGTATATAGCTTTAATGCATTAAATATTTTATATCTTTATCACTTTCACTTAGGCGTTACTTTTCTAATTATAAGGGATAGGCTTTATGTCGTTTAGTTATATTTTTATTATTATTAGTATAGACTATAGAAGAGTTAAAGTTAACTGTACCCTAGACACAGTACTCAAGAGTTGGGAGCTCTGCGTTTGTGCGAGCACACCCAGAATATTCAATCGTGTGGACCCGCTCTGTATGCAACAGTCGGGCCACCCGATATTTTAACAGTTAGTCTTTGTTCTGTTAATAATGTGTGTTACTGTGTCCTGTGTAACTCTTTCATGAGCCAATGTGTCTCTTGATTCTGTTTGTGATGTTCTCCTATTTCGGAACTCTTCATTTTGTATTCCTGTTTTGTGCCTACAAGCTATAAGTTAGTTACGTCCACTTAGCCATCAATGGATCTTAGTCATGAAAAATTACATGTTTTTCTGCTCTGATTTTGCAGTTTTTTTATAGTGGTGTCAGGATGAAAATCTTAGTGTTAGTGAATAGTTTTTATCATGCATGAAATATAACCCTGGTAGGGCTTGGTAGTTTTCTTACTCTAGTGACTCTTTGGCTATAAAGACTCTTTTCGGGGAAGCATGCCCAAAAATTCAATCAAAATCCACTTAATAATCCGCTAAATAATTGCAAAATGCCAACACTAAATGAAAATATGTAAATGGGGTTTTGACTCACATGGTTTGATTCAGGAAGTAATACTTTAGTCACCTTCCGTTTATGAGTCTCTGCGTTCTGATTGTAGACGCGTGCCATTGGTTCATCATCATTGCTATAGGGTTTTTCATACTTCAGAATGGAAAAATTCATATATCATAATGCAAAGTTACTATCTTTAGACAAAATTTTTTTATGACAGTGTTTCTAATCATTAGTATAAAATTAATAATTTGTTGAGGTTTTTTTTTTTTCTGTTTTTGTTTATTTGTTTGTTTGTTTGTTTGGTTTTTCTTTTTTTTATAATCTTATATGATACAGTTATAAACAGATGTTTGTCTTGGTCAAGTAAACAACGCTTACTTAATTAATGTAGCAAATAACTTGATGCATTGATTTATTATGTCAGAGATTCTACGTCATTGAAGCTGTTTAAATAGTGTCTTAACTGATCAAATTTATGTCCCGTGATATAGTTATATACAGGTGCGGAATTGAGCTATAAAACGGCAAGGGCATTATTTTCAGTAATTTAAAAAATATAAATTTTAAAAAATTATAAGCAAATTTAAATCTATAAAATATAAGAACATTAACAAAATGTCATCAGTAGTCAAATCATCTCACTATTTGAGAGTGGGTTATTTAACTGCATTTAAAATATGAAAAGAAAGATGTCCCTTTCGATTTTTCAAAAATCTATTCTTTGATATATATTTATTTATTTTTCATTTCTAGAAATTATTTTAAATTGTATTGTGAGGGGATAAGTTGGTAGCGAATAATATGATTTCATGGGATAAAAGATTTATTGTATAGCGTGTTAAAAGCATTTCTACACAGGAAGCGTTCAAGATCGGAACATCTGTATCAAAATGATGTGCTGTACAAACTAGGAGAAGCTAACGAATTGACAGAAAATAAAGATGCAGAGGTTAGTCAGTCTTATAGATTAGGGAAAATTTATAATAAGTATGCAAATGTTATATTGTAGAGATCCTGATGGCAGTTAGTTAGAGGCGCGTCCAGGTGGTCAGTACCCTGAAGGCGTGATATGTGACGTTCTGGCACAAATGTCATCTTGCTTAGATTGGGATATTAAAAAAAATCATGTTAAGCCTGGCCCCTTTTTGGACTCAGGACGTGTTAGCGCATTTTCGTATTATGTATCACTACTTATGTTAGATATCAGCATTATGTAGTTATCAGTAATTGTGTTTAGATTTTAGACATATTTTTATGAATTTTCTTGTGTAATGAATATACCTGAACATTTTTTTTATTTAAAAGTCATTTCTTTACATTTTAAATTTTTAAATTTTCTCTTTAATCTAACTACCAGTGGTTTGTAGTCACTGAAATAGAACTCATAAATGAAACATTCTAAATTGTAATCAGCTAATCGCCCAAATACTCCGTCAGGACATACAAAAAACATATATACATCATGGGTCTAGGACTTTCATACTTCCAAGAGCTCTACTGCCACTACAAGAGGTCGGATCGAGTAACTGAGTGTTGATGCACAAATGGCAGGTCAGGACATACAAAAACATATATACATCATGGGTCTAGGACTTATGGTTGCTGAGATCTAGGGTGATGACAGACGGACGGACGGACAAAACGGATACAATAGCGCATTTCTATTTTTGACTTCTCGAAAATGCGCTAAAAAGTAGCCGTACGTGGAAGACGGGGATGTGAAATGCCCGGGGTAGATAAAGGATGACCACACCCTGTAGCAAGGCCTGGATAAGGGTGCTTAGGTGGTGGGGGTTTCAACAGAAATGAGTATTTCAAACTGTCTTCACCCACGTCTTAATTTAAGGCTGGTTTTAGATTATATGCATATTACTTCGTACAATTGAATTTTTTTCGGAGGTGGGATGGGGCGGAGACTGAGGACATTAGACAAAACGCACTCGTGAGAACACACTAGGAAGGAAACCAGCTAGGCAGAACGTAAGGGACTCCGGTAGACCCACAGCTAGGGACGGTGAAGACTAGTAGACATTTGAACGGTACATAATCGTGTTAGTGAGGAGTAACTATAATTGAAGTAGTAGCAATTAACAGAATTGGTTAGTGTACAGGAGACTTAAACTTGATGTTTGAAAACGAGAGTAGAAGACGAGTATAACAAGAAGTAACCAAGGGTTACGGCAGACTGAGTTTATTCCACGACTACCGTGGTCCTTACAACATTAACGCAAGATTGCTCAGTTTTTTTTTAAAATATATTTGTAGGGAACCTTTAACACAATTGGTGGCAACAATTCTTAACCAATTTTGCACAATATAGTCACAAACTTAAATACCTATATTAAAAAAAAAAGTAGCTATAAAGCTAGGGCGAGAAATATTTTTGTCTGAGAGAGCCATAAACACCACATATTTTGAACATTAATTCTGTGAACGCCTTAGATCTATACATTTTTAAAAACTGATGCCATCCGTAAACGTGTGAATTTTGTGTAATTTCAACACTAAAATCACAATAATTATGGTTGTGAAATCTAATAACACTGTCATGCTGTTGCTAAACTAATCAAAAATGATTATTATTTACCAGCAATGCGACTTATGGTGCTGCATGGACTTGATAATAGCTTTGTAGTCTGGTTGATATGTGGTGAGGTTAAGCTTCGTGTAGGCGTTTAAACGTGATAACCAGTTGCTTTTAATATTCTTTGGATTTGAGAAAGACTGCTCGGATGAATACGTAGAGCAAAACATTGCCAGTATAGTATTACGCTCTCGCCGCAGTGTGTGGTGTGTGACGGGTAGCGCTTTCAAAGTTTTGAAAATCAGCTGGTCTGCGTGTTAATTATTTCGGCCCATTAGTGTTGGCTCGCCAAATCTGCTAGATCCACATATCTGCTGGGAGCTTAAAATCTCTGACGGCCTCCGTGTTTGGTTTTGTTAATAAAAACAACATTGCTCTAACATTAAAGTTACTTTGAAATACAATGACATAGGATTTCCAATTGTGGATTTTGTTTATCTATCCCATCTCCTCCCTCCATTCGATTGTGTTTTGCGTGTTCGTTACAACGCGTGTCTTGTCCAAATTAAAAAAAAATTACACCCAAATTTGACATTTTTTTCAAGTCAATAAATTAGTCACTAACAGGCCATGTATAAATGACGGTTTGCACATAGGTAATGAGGCGATCACACATTTGTGACGAAGGGGATGTGTGTGTTTTAGGAATGTGACATCACATCAAAACGTGCAACTTGAAATGAAAGTTGCACTTAAAAACTTGATTGCTTACAATTTATTTATTGACGATTTACATGGATTTACAAGCGCATCGATTTAAAAGAGTTTAACTTCACATTAAATACAAACTTAAGTGACAATAAAGTTATTTCACAAATGCTCATTTTCAAAAAGGAAGTACGGCTGTTATGGGGAGAGGGCGGCTGCAAATCATTGTTCTAAGGGGGTTCTAAGTTTTGTGACAATGACGGGGGGGGGGGGGGGGTATAAATCGGCGTAAATCACGTGACTTCACTTTTAGACGTCAGCCGTGTGGTTAGTGTCTGAAATAAGGTGCATGGAAGGTAGCTATGTAGTATTGTATAGCAGCCATGACGGGGAAAATCATGCGATGTTTCGGTAACCCGGTACCCGTTCGAAATTGTGACGGGTACCTGGGCAGCACTTTTCAATAAAATTGACAGCCCTAGTCTTAACTACGAGCTTATAAAAATTCAGGAGCTATTTAGTGCCAGCTAAATCGGGATGATCGACATTGTTCATTTTAAGAAATTTCGGGTTTTGCTGAGAAAAGCCGCAAATTGGCTGAACAATTTCTCCTTCGACCACCATCACACGTTGCTTTGCAGAAGCAGACCAGTATCAAACCTCAACTTCATAAAGCAGTGTTTTAAACTGGCGATAATTTAATACTCAGACATCAGCAAAGTTGAATACCCTAAGCACCAGCGATATCACCCCACCAAGCTGCTCGCCATACATCTGGGCACAAAGCGTCTCATGATGTAGGATGCAGTAAAATCTTATCATGGGTCTGTTTTCATACTCACAAAGAAGAGCGAAACATCCTCTATTTTCCCCCACCATTCACGCAGAACCATCAATGCACAACGAAACAAGTTTATTCATGGGTATATTTTTTTTTTGAGTGAACTCAGTGAAGGTCTCGAATAAATTATACCCTCTTGCTGTGCCATTCATATACACGACAGCAAAACGTTCCTAACGTAATGTTTCAGCGACAACATATCTTGCAGCTACACTGATCTGGCATAAAATACTTACGTTTGTTTAATCATTCAACATGAGAGAGAAAAACGATGCGGCGTGTATGTCCTTCACCTTGTATTTCATCAATTTGACTTAACATCCTGATCTTACAATCGTAAACAGTATTTGCCGACGGATGCATTTCTTTCATCCGTTTAATTATTTTGTTCTTATTGGAAAAGTCATCACTTAGTTCTATGGCAACATCAACCATGAATGCTTTGGCATACTCCCTATGTATATGCATTAGCTAAAGTGCCATAAAACCCGAGCCACATTCCAGTCACCTTGTTTTATACAAACATGTATTTGCTGCTGACCAGCTTGCACTCTTGAAAGCGATCCTTGACATTCTTTCTTCGTGCAGTCCCCCAAAGGATATTTCAACGCTAATGTAGAAAATCTCGTCTTTAAATCTGACCATTTCATTGCCATAATTTTATCAATGCATATAAAATACACTGCACAACCCTTTCTTTCCATTTGGGCAAATTCCTCTGTCCATTCCTGCCGAAAAGTACGAAACTCTTTCTTTTAGCCATCTTGGCAAAAAAGGTTTCAAGAATTAGTTAACTTAGAAGGCGAGTAAAACGAATGTTTATTTTCTGATCAGTCGACAATCTGTTGTGCGGACCTTTTACACATGCACACATCGTCCGCTATTTTCGAAAGCAATATAAACCAACCTAACTTGGAAAATTGTATTTTTGCCACTATTCCACAGAAATCACTTCGATCTTGAATTCCACATCCCTCTCCTTTAAATAGCAATTTAACTCCTAAGGTTACTAACTCCTAAATTTTATTTTTTTTTCTATTACAACTGGCTCTCCAAATTACTAATCGGATATAATTGATTGGTCAACGAATATGCGACCTCCAAAAATATTCCCGCTTCGAAACTTTCCAGAATATTTGGTATTGACTTATGACGAGTTTTCCCTCCTTCTTTTATTCTCTTTTTTTATTTCCTTTTTTTAAAAAACCCAATTATTAGATTAGATCAAAGGAGTTTGAAGAAATTTTTTTAAACATTTATCTGCGAGCCAGCTGCAGCAATCAAAAGGGCCATAGATAGCTCTTTAGTCATAGTTTCCTGGCCCTTGCTCTAAATTGTACTACCATTTTAAATATATTGTGTTTTATCATTTTGATCATATTTTAATTATATGTATGTTTTTTATTGTCACTAATTGTTAACATAAACATTTACTACACCAATTAAAGTTACATCTACGTTTTTGAGTTATTATTTATTCTTTATTTGACACTAACTACAACAATTTCAAGATACTAACAGAGGAACCGACGACCCTTGAGAATGGTGGATGTGATCAGTCGAAAGACGAGGCACATATTCTTACCGACGGGGATATAGGAGAGACATACAATACTGTCAACAAAGTCCAAAATAACTCAAAATCGGCTTCTCCTGTTTGGTAAGTCTTATTCTATTTTTTAAAAAGGCTGTAGTTTTTTAAATCTTTAAATACTTTTCTTTTTTCATTGGTATCTTTATACTGATGTAGAAGACATTTTAGAAATTGTTGAACATTTATGTAGTTTACGGTATTGGGAGTAAATTGCATATTGGCTTAAACATTTACCATTAGCATCAAAGGGCATGGTGGTCGAGTTGCATGCGCGATCACGGGTTCGAATAATGGAGAAGGCAGGGATTGGTTTCTTGGGGTAAGGGTGTCCCTGAGTCCCCACAGGACCAAATTGAGTGCCTAACACTGATTAGGGGAATAAGGGTGGCTGGGTAATGCCTTTGAACGTTGCATCACTTGCAAACAGAACAGACTTGTCTGTGGACGCCATAATCTTTTTAGAAGGAGCGTCAGTATAGATAAGACAAGACTAAGACAATTAGCAGAAGTTTATAAAAGAAGCGATTTATGATAGTTCATAGATTGCGTGCTGCACAGAACAACATGTAACCGGATTTTAGAAAAAAAATGAAACTACAGGTGTGAAGAGTTTTAAAAAATCCCTTTCACTGTAGAAGATCTGAGCCGGGGTTCATGTCTATTTCTACTACTGCTATTGTAACTTGTGCTTTTCCATCTCTACTCCTCTCGTTCAAATCAGTAACAATGCGCCAGTCAAAAAGTCAGTTCTTTTTTAAGTATAGCTTCACATATGGCCCTCGTTATGCCCTCAGTGCTCAGTCTCTCTGTCCGTACAGTGTCCGAATGGCACCCAACTACTACTAACTTGTCACCCCGGCTCTCTATTCGGTTGCACCCTGGCTTCCTACTAGCCACCCTGGCTTCCTACAAGCCACCCTGGCTTCCTAATCGTGGCTTCGTGACGTAGTATTCCCTGTATAACATTTTCTTGTCTTTATATTGCTCAAGTTGGTCACCCGGTTTTTAACTTAACATTTCTGGCTGGCCCAAGACATGTATCCCCAGAAGTGATAAATTATCATATGTTCTTCCGATTCGTTTGAAAGTTACTTAATTTTTTTTTATCTACAACTTTCCCACACAGTTATATGGGTCGCTAAAGTACAATAGTTGCTTCTACCCCAATTAAGCCCTGGGTTATTCATGGGAAACTTTTCTCCATTGTGAATTTCCCGCTCTGTACATCTACAGTCCAGTCTTGTCTGCGATGTTAAAATACAATCCCTGTGAGATCCCGTTAGATCCGTCCTCTCGGTGAGCTGTTCTAATCACCCGTACGGGGCTCTCCAAAATATAAACTTCACAGTATTATTTGTTGTGGGTTGGCGGAAAAATACAATTGAAAATGACCAATTTTCTATGATGATCTTGAGTTGAACTTTCGCACATACACTCGTGTTACATAACAATGCATCGTATCAAAATTTCTGATAGATTGATTGTTGAATAATTAAATGCATGCTCTTTTAGTTTACCTCTATGTGTTTATAAATCGCCGTCTGCTATTGTTCACCTTCAAAAGTAGCTGGACTTCAGTCAAGCCATCGGCGACCCCAAACAACCCCCCACCCGCACACAAACGTTTTGAAGCGATGGGAGTTCAATCAAGTTCAGTTTGTCAATGTTTGTGGCGCTGTGCGTATTAGAATAAAAATAATAATTTATTTTAGTTTTGTCTCAAATATAAAGGATTTATAGTCATAAACTTTGTACATGTTATTTTATTTTTTTATGTGAATTGGCAGGTGGTTCGGGTAGATAATAAAATTAAAGATATTATTTGAAGAATTCAAATCTAAAAATACGTGTTCATAAAATGATTTTCTTTTGGAATTGCCATAAATTCATAAAATATTTTATTTTGACTTAAACGGCGCTGAAACATTGGAAGACTCTTAAACTCTCGCTGAAGATTCCCGGTAAACGGTATCACGTATAGAATAAATCTCTAAATTTATTTTGTGGATGAATTTTGCGATTGAGTAAGTTTCAGAAACATTAATTAAATCTCTTCACCAAGAACATGATATCTCATTCTAGTAACTTAAAAATTTAAAATCGTTATATCTCTTTTTCCCTTCCATTTTAGCCAAATAACTTCTAATGGAGGTACAAGTGAAACTGAAGCGCCAGCTGCCGTCAGTGAAGAAGCTGAATACTCACATGTAGGAAATCATTTTAAAGGGTAGACAAGGCAGACGGAGAACGTTTACAATGATTAGAAAAGCAAAGAACAACGCTCTGAAGACAAGAAAAATAAAAATACGCAGAATTTAAAAAACAAATCACAATTACGTTTGCTTATGACATTCATAGTAGATCTATAGCAGCAGAGATAACGATGAATGGAATAGGGAAAAGTTATGTGTGCAATGAATTTTTAGGGTGTTTCTCAGGTATTCAAGAATACGATGATTTTGGGTTTTGTTTTGTTTTGTTTTTTTTTCTTTTTGATGTTTAAATGCGAGTTTTTCATGTGTTCAAATGGCTATAAATTTGTTTTATAGAACTGCATCGAGGCTATTGATGATTTTTGATGTCTGTGTATTTTACTAGTTCATATTCATGATATTTCCCATTTTTTAATTTGTGTTAATTGATAATAAAGTCAATGAAACTTATTTTGGTAACTTAACTTTTTGTGAAACATTTTTTTTTCCAATAGAAATATTTGAAAACGATTACAGATTTACCGTCTAATTTGCCCGAAAAATATTTCTAATTTATAGCTAAAACACATTTGCGTTAAAGTGGAGCTTTTATTAAATCCTTTTTCAAAGCATTTCAATATTATAATTTAAAATATTTAAAAATGAAAAACGACATTTTAAAGATATTGTTTCGAAAATCCTATATTATTGAATAGTGGGAGAAAATAGTATTGATATAGATAAATTTTTTTTTTATTTATCTTTTTTTTTCTTGTGGTTAGGTAGTTGGTTTGGGTAAATGATACCATTAAATATTTTTTTTGAAAAAGAACAATCGGAAAATCCCTGAAATTACTCCGTGTTAATCAAAAATTTTTATATAGGTAATAGATTTAATTCTCATAAAATACTTAATTTGGACTCTAAAACGCGTTTTTGCTGGATACGTAAAGTAAGTTTTTAGTCCCAGTTTCAATAAACCTCTGCAAATGTCGACAATGTCTCATCAAGAGAGCAATCATTCAAAATTCTAAGGGTTAAAACTGCGTTTAAAGTCTCTACTACGTCTTGAAGAGAAATATAAAAAAAATTCCATCACTGGTGATAAGATGATTCTCCCCTTTTAGGGTAGGGCTGCAAATAGGATATTGGTGAATTTTTGTTTTGTTTTATAAAATAGTTATACATGAGCCCTGAGCACCCCACTTAGCAGCGAAAATGTCGGCAGAAGGATTTATGTTCAGCGAACAAGCAAAAACTGATTGCAGTACACAAAAATATATAACAAAACTCAGCTGTGGTGTCATGTCCAGGAATACAACAATCAGATTGACCTCTCTCTCTCTCTCTCTCTCTCTCTATATATATATATATCAATGATAATTAATGATAATTTTTTACATTATTGTAACGGTTAATTGACCCCTCACTTACAAATTATTGAAAGTCAAAAATAGTATTAAAAAAATAAGATGAAATATCGGCCAATAAATAATACATTTCATGACGATTACACGAATATTTAGTTTTCAATGATTGATTGACAGGAATGTTCGAAATGTTAATAAAATGTTCCTAATTATATAGTCAATTAGACCCGCTCATCACTTCAACCAAATAATGTCAACGCACTTGTCTTTTTCGTAGTGGGTTTAAAAGATGACAAATAAAAAAGAGGCATTCAAGTGTTATTTAGATTTTGAACAAGAACGTTTGATAAGTATTACTTATGACATTATACATTTTACCTTTTGACTTTAATCGAAAATAACGATTAGTTAATTTTGTCCACCAAACAGTTGAACATTTTAATAGAGTAATTTAAAAAAAAAAAAAACACACGAAAATAGATTGTCACGGTCAAAGTATTTACTATAATTAATAATTTCGATTCCGATATTATATCTTTGTGTTTGCTCATAGCTTGGCCTATTTGAATGTAGTTACTCTTTCGAAATTGTTGTTGTTTGAAGTGATTTTGTCATCAACATTGGTGTTTCTTGACATTATTATATATTTAGTCTTTAATTCATTTATTTCAAGACCATCCTTGTCAGGGCCATTTTCAAATTCCATGAAAGGTTTAATTATGTCGTTCCCGTTTCTATATCGTCTATCCCAAGCGTCCGAAATCTGAGGCACGGAATGTGCGGCCGTTGAAATCTGTTTAATCTGCTCTCCAAGGAGACACTCGTTACTCAAACTCAAGGTAAAGACATATTTTTGAAGTTAAAAAGACTTGCATCCACTCGCACGTTAATCCAAAGAACCTGCAAGTCATCTGGTTTGTTACAAAAATAAAAATAGCTTCGTGGCTAGATTTTCCGATTATGTATTTAAGGATTACGGTAATGACCAGCTAATAAATCTGCACTGCATTATTCACAAAAAGAGGCTGAGTTCTAGGTCTGTTGATTTGCATCTCATTCTGAATGATGAGAATTGCATTATCTTGTCATTCTCGGGAATGCCCTTCACCACCACCAATTCATAAGATTTCTACACACAAATATTCGTCGCCTGAAGATATTCTGTACCACACAAGCGCCCTTTGGTTGTCTCAGGGAGAAACATCTCGCCTCGTTCTGTTGCTACAAAATGAAATACTGGAATATTATATATATAGTGTTTGTTTGTGTGTGTGTGAGTAAAGCAATAGGAGAGAAAGAGAGAGGGAGAAGACACAAAGAAAGAGATGTTGAGAGACTGTAAACATGCTCTAACGTCTTGCGTGCTTAACATTGCGATAACATCTGAAAGTAGTCACAAGTCAATGACTGGATCACTACCAGGAAGTGTATTGAGCGTTAACCAATACTATATTATGTTTTTAAATGCACACAAGTCCAACATATACTATTTATTGTTTATGAGTATAACGTAAATTATGAATTGTTTTTATATAAATCTATTTCATTTAAAGGATTTCATTCTTTTAAAATATGCATATCGGTTAATATCACAGTTAAGTTGAATTCTTCAAATCCTTAAAGTCAGTTCACAGATAGGCTTTTAAGTGACATCAGTTTTTTTTTTTTTTTTTTTTTTTTTTTTTTTTTTTTTTT
>MUZC01004498.1:248748-299668 GCA_002072015.1 Radix auricularia | reverse complement strand
TTTTGGCCCCCGGACCCCATAAGTGGGATTTTAAAATAATTTCCCGATTATTATTGTCATAATGGGCTAGTCAACAACTTTGTAAAGTTTCATGTTTCTACCCACACGGGATATCGGAGAATAAGTGATGAGTCCGCTTTCATAGAAGAAAAAATACACTTGGGCCCCCAGCCCCAATTAGTCATAATTTCAATATTGTTTTCGCCTGTTACCACCGGAAAAGTGTACTGAACAACTTCCCAAAGTGTCATGCTTCTGCCTAGGCTTTAAATAGGATAATTAGTGATTTTCATGTTTTATATAGTCCTTGTAAGGGAAAAACGCTTTTGGGCCCCTGGCCTCCATGAGTGTGATATTTAAAATTATTTTCCGCCAATAATTGTCACATTAGGCTATTCAACAACTTTGCAAAGTTTCATGCTTCTACCTATACGTGAAATTGAAGAATTAGTGATGAGTCAGTTTTTATATAAGGAAAAATACATTTGGGCCCCCGGCCCCCAATGAGTGATACTTTAAATATTTTTTCAACATGTTACAATTGCGGAAGTGTACTCAACAAATTCCCAAAGTTTTATGCTTCTACCTACTCGGGAAAGTGGATAAGTATCGATTTTCAGTATTTACAAAAATAGTTTTTGGGCCCCCGGGCCAAACTTTTTGTGATTTATAAAGAATATTTACGCCAATAATCGTTCAAAGGGGCTACTCAACAATTTACAAAAGTGTCATGCTTCTACCTACACGGAGAGTTGTATAATACGCGAAATAAGAGAATTCTTGATTTTCATTTTTTAAATTGCTCATATAAGGAACAAAGCAAAAAATGGGCCCCCTTACCGTAGGGGTGGTCACCTTGGGTTAAACCATAGCCTATGACCTATTCCAGGTCAAATTGGGGTCCCCTGCAAAATTTCACCACCCTGGGTCCAACGGTGTGGTGCTGCTGATGTGTTTATGTTAATGACTATGATTATGCCTTGATGATAATGTATTTTTTGAAGTTGCAATAAGTTTCAGGGTATAGATTTAATTCCGTGAGTTAAATGTAAAGTAAAGATTGGGGATATGTCATGGAAATATTATAGTCTAATACTAATGGGGTTTTCCCGCTTAGGGAATGTTAATATTATACTCCTGCACAGTGCGCACTATTTTGACACAAATATTCTTGACGTGATTTTCATTTTTTATATAGCTCATATAAGGAAAAAAGCAAAAAAATGGCCCCCCTGACCCTAGGGGTGGTCAACTTGGGTTAAAACATAGCCTATGACCTATTCCAGGTCAAAGTGGGGTCCCCTGCAAAATTTCACCACCCTGGGTCCAACGGTGTGGATTTGTATTGGTAACAAACAAACAGACAGACAAACAAACTTTCAGCTTTATATATTAGATTTGCACAACTTCTTAAAACTTCATCATTAAATAACAACAGTTAACGTTTAAAAAGCCTAATAACAAATGAGATGTTTCATTGCCCTCCTCCTGGAGTTCGATTAAGTAGAAATTTTGTTTAATTATGATTTCTGATAAATTATTATTTTATAATTGCTTAAATTCTTAGATCGGAAGTCAACACTTAACGTTTTAGACGTGTTCAGTACTTTTGAGAAGACTTTCACGAAACAAACTCTCAACAGCTCACTTGTTCTGAAATCATACACGGCTGTAAATCGAAAATGTATTTTGAAAACACATGACGCTAACAAAACTATAACCTTAAAGACACTTCAGATTGACTTTGGTGAACAGTGCGACACTATGGAGAAATGTACAGGTTGGATGGAGATTTATGAGGATGGCAAAATCACAGTTCAGCTTCAAAAGTAAGAAATTAGTATAATCTAAATTCTAGATCACAATTCCTACAGTTTTTAATGCATCACAATTTTCCTCCTTGTATTTGTTTTTTGACAAACTATCTCACTTCTCTTTTGTTTTCTGTTCTCATGATTTAAATTTATAAACATGGCACTTTCTGTCATTGGATTTTAATTAATTAATGAAGCGTTTTATGTTAAACCTACAATGTAACACAAAAGTAAAACCAAACTAAACTGCTATTATATGTAAAACAGTAGCATGTTAAAATTATTAACATTAACAATTTTTTGTATACCTGTTTTGTATTCAGGTGTTTTAATTAAAGTAAGTAAATTTAGCGAAAAATAATTTAAATTTGGATCTCATTTTTCAATAGCATTATCAGTTTTAATTACTGGTATATTCTGTTTCATTTTCTTTTTAATTCATAAATCTAAATCTTCTTCATCAGTCATGCTGAAAAACCAATGGATCTCATTGGAAATTATTTTGAAATAAAGATGTTCTTGTCTACGGGTCTATTGTGGCTAGAAGTTAATGGTAGGTTACATTTAATTTGCTTAAACAAAAACAAAATAAGAAGAAAAAGAAAAAATTGACTGATCTGTGTCAATAACTTAACCAAGCCCTATAATGTAAAAATATATTTTTTTCAAACAAAATAATACCATAAAAATAATAACTTTCATTTTACTTCTGATGGACCAATGGTTTTGTTTTAGTTTTTTGGTTTTTTTTTTTTTTTTTTTTTTTTGGAGGGTGGAAGCGATAGCACACATTTTTCTCAAAGAAGATGGTGTGTGGGATGGCTCCTTAGAATAATTGAAGAGAACCACTGATTTATTTATAGACATTTACCTTGAATCGTTATCTAAGACTATGTCAGGTAATGTTTGTTATGTCTAAAATTTACTTTTAAGCTTTATTTTTAATGCAAACAACTGTCTACAAAGTTATATTTTGCGAACAAATTCTCAGAATATAATAATATATAGCCTAAGGTACATTTATCTTTGCTACAGGAAGCCATTCCAATACCCCGCTATCAAAGTAAACCATTTAAGTGAAAACGCTGCTACGTTGAACAGAAATGAAGGGTATTGACCAAATGCATTGAAACATAATGTACTGGCTTTCATTTCTGTTGTCAATTGGTAGCACATTTATACCATCGCATTATCCCCCCCCCCCCACTTAACCTATTTGTATCAATCTTTACTTTTCTTCAGCTAACAGAAATGACACAATTAACTGCTCACAATCAAATGAAAGTGAGTTTATGGCATGCATGGTACTCTAACATTTTTAAATGTGTGCTGACGCTTTAAAGTGCTTTACGTTTTGCTATTAATTAACATAAAATTATTTATTTTTTTAAAATAATTCTAACACAATTACAATCCATCAAAATCTTTTGAAAAGAGTGCCGAAAGATTAAACAAAGATTTTATTTTTATTTTCAAATTAATTTTTTTTCTTTTTTTTTCCTTTTTTATATTTAAAATCATTGTTTCTGAGCATGTATATTTTAATTTTTTTTTAAATTTCAAATAATGATTATTTATTGTTCCTTATATTAAGTTTTTATTTCTTTCTTAAATATAACCGAGTTGATTTTAATATAAGTTAAAATCAATTATCGTCCATTTATCTTTTTACTGTAGATATCAGAAATGATACCAGTAATGACAGACAACAAAATAAAAGTGAGTTGGTTTACATGAACTCTATGTATTTATGAAGTCTTCTTACTTATATAGCATGCAAATGATTATATATTCATTAGGACTATTAACGATTAATTGAAATTTTATTGTTAACATTTGAAAAGTTAAGGCCAAAAATTAAAATTTATAATCTAAAAAATAAAACTTATTAAGCGTTCTTCTGGAAAATCTAAATAATACTGGAATGTTCACAAATTACGCAAAAAGACAAGTGTGTTGACTTTATTTGATTTAAGTGTTAAGAGTGTCCGATTCACGATATATCCAGTCCAGCTGAACAATCATCCACATGGAACTGAGGTAACTGTTATGAGCAAAAAGGTATTGGCAAGGGATAGCATCGTAAATCAGTGTTAATTTACTGCCAGCCATGATCGAGGTTTAATGAATTCAGGAACATTTATCTCCATTTCGAACGCAGTAATTCTTCAGAAGAGCTGTTGTCCTTTTCTGTATATGAGTAATTCTCCATTCTTGTCTTCTGCTTTATACGCTTTTTATTTGGTTTGATAGTTAGACGAAGTGATTGAACAATGGTAGGCAAACTTTATGAACATTTCTGACATCCCTGTAATTCAATAGTTTAAAACCAAATCTTGATGTAATTTTTAGGAAATTTGGTATCATTTATTGGCCGTTAATTTCTTCAATTTATAAAAAATTTTACTCTTTTAATTCCAATAATTTGTAAGTGATGGGTCGATTAGTCGTGAAAAATGATTTAATCTGAAAAAAAAATTCATGTCTAATCCAGAAATAATCGTTGATTTCTGGATCATAAGATATATATTTTTAAATTTTATTGTATTTTTAAAACATTTTTAAAATTATTTTTAGGCGGGTGGTGGGAGGGAGGGAGGGAGCCAAATTCATCAACAATTTTAGAAAAGTGTGCTTTGAAATGTCATTTTTTTCAAATCTCTTATACTGACTTGGTTCTTCTGCTTGCTTGTGTCGCCAAAGATAATTTGATCGATTTTTAAACAAATTCCCCGTAAGCTAGCGTGCTGAAATTTTTGCAAGCAGACTCGAGCCGATTATAAAAATAATGTATAAAAATTGCAGATTGATCGATACTTTTAAACATTATATTCCCGATGTTTAAATATAAATGCTATTACTTGCTAATCTAGATAAAGGTGCGAACTATGTCAAACATGTTTTATAACCCTATTCTCGTGATCAAAACGAGCCGAAATTTAGCTGTCACGCTGTAGAAATTTTTTTCTTTTTTTTTTTTTTTTTTTTTTTTTTTTTGCTATAAATCCATTTTATATTTTAGACCAGTGGTTCCCAAATTTTTTTCACCTGTAGACACCTTTTGTATTCAAAACTTGCCCATGGACCCCAATGTGAAAATGTTACATGAATGTATAGTATACAAATGTACAAGGGCTGTGGAAATTAACGATTAATTTCTTGATTAAATCGTTAAAATTTTTATCGATTCAAATATTATTAATCAATAAAAATAACGATTAAAATTACAGAAAATAGTTTACACATTTTTTAATCTATTAATAATTAATTAAAAACTAATTATTAATAATAGTTTTTTATGTACAAAAATTCTCCATTTTTAAAACAAAGATTTTTAAAATGTTAACTTTAAAATAGCAGTTTTTATAAGCAAAATGATATAATTGAAAAACATTGTTTTAACAAAAACATAATTTAAATTCATTGATACTAAATTGAACTACTTGTATATAAAAATTTTAATAAATCGATAACAGACCTAAAATTTACTCATTTAAAAAATTGTTAAAGAATTATTAATTTAAATTTAACTTACATTAATTTCTTAAAAAAAAAGAAACTAATGACTTGGATGAACTTGAGATTTTAATAAGTTTATGAGTATATTTATGTCCTGCTCATTGTTTCTCAGTAGCAAAAACAATACTCACCAGTACTAATGTCTAGTGAGTTTGTTTTGTTTGTGATGAGGTTCATAACTGCACTGAATTCCCGTTCTACCAAATAGGAAGACGGTAAAGCAGTAAAAAAAATCTTTGTACAATAACCCATTATCAGGATATATAATTGAGATATCTGTATTAGTTTTGACTCATTTATGTCTTCGATCTGAGTTTGTCCCTGAGTAAAAGGGTTAAATGCCCAGTCGGGAATATCCTAGTGAAGAATGTCTTCAAATCTTTAGTTCAGGTCTACATGAAGAGTCGTTACCTGTTGACATTAGGAAAGCAAGTCTTCTCCTTTATTTCAAATTTTGAATTTTAAAAAAGTCGTTTTGCTGACTTGATTCATGAACTTTGAATCGTCAAATTATATCACATATGACATCAATGTAAAGCTGAATTCTGCCAGCCTTAGATAAATATGACTTACCAACACGTCAAAATTTACCCAACCCTTCAATCATCGTCCTTTCCGTTGAATATTTTTTAATGACTTACCTATAGGGTCCCCGCCTTTCTCACGCATCAAACTTGCAAACCTCTTAATTAACCAAGCTTTCTGATTGGTTACAGCTGTAGGAGTATCGTAATTCTGTTTCTGTTTCTAGGTCAAACAAATTTATTTAACTCAGGGCCTGAAAATCGCTCCTACCGTATTCATTTATTTTTATTTCCGTAATAATAATTTAACAAAACATAAATTTATTAATTTAAAACTAAACCTTCCGCGGGCACCCTGGCGTTGTTTAGGGACCCCATATCAAAATTAATTTTCCACGGACACCCTGAACGGTTCCGCGGACCCCAAGGGGTCCGTAGGGACCACTTTCAGAACAACAGTTTTAGACGTACCTAAAAAAAAGTAATTTGTATTAAAATAATAAAATGAACATTCTTTTCGTTATGTCTCAAATATAAAGGATTTATAGACAAAAACTTCTTTTTTTTTTACTTTTTTAAAATAAAAAATTTAATCCTTCATATTAACTGGTGGCGTCTGCATGTTTTTTTTACTTGCTTTCCTAATAACATTTGATCGATTTTTAACAATTGCCAAATATGATTGCGAGCGTAAACTAAAATTTCGGATATTTCGATTGTCTTGCCATGCGTGTTATGATTAACATAGAAACTACTTTTAGTTTTACCTTTTGGTAGCACATGTATTCTTAGAAACATTTTAAGGGCATTTTTTACAATTCTATGTACTAGCCAAATATTTAGTTTTGTTTCTGGGCATGAACATAGAATTTGAAAGTAAAGTAAACAGATAGCTATTTATTTTTCATATATTTTTTACCCTCCACTTTTCCTTTAACTTCAGCTAACATAATTCTTACCACTGAATCCACCCAACGAAATGAAAGTAAGTAGTTGCTATAAATTAACTCTTAGCATTCGCGGTATGTGCTGACGATTTAAAGCTTTTTACTTTTTTCTTTTAAAATTACATTCAATTGATAATTTAAAAAAATGTTTTAAAATAATTTAAATCAATCTAATATTACTAAATGTGTGCTTCAATATTAAAAATATATATTTGCTAACTTCATTGAGCAGTTATTTATTTTCTTTATATTACGTTTTCTGTTTCCTTTTTTGATACAATAGATTTGAATACATTTTTCAAATAAATTTTTCTATTATTCCCCTTCCGCCTCAACTTTCTTCCATCCATTTTTCTCTGCAGCTAAAAGAAAATAAAAATATTTTTTAAAAAGTTTTTAAGATACCACGTTTTGTGAACTAAAAAGAAGAAAATAAATTTTTTCTTGGGCTCTGTTGGAACTTCCCTTCCCCTGGGCTGAGCCAGAACTGTTTTGTTGGATGCACATTGTGGACATTTTGTACATACACACTCTTACACACCAAAATATTTTCGAACTAAAAACGTGGGGCGCATTCGGCTGAATTGCCCTGTGAAATTAAATGAAGTATCATATATAGACCTGTGGAGGAATTTGAAACTGAAAAGTTTAATGTAATAGCATTAATAGACCATTAAATGAAGTATCATATATAGACTGTGGAGGAATTTGAAACTGAAAAGTTTAATGTAATAGCATTAATAGACCAAATTTCAGCCGAATGCGCCCCACGTTTTTAGTTCGAAAATATTTTGGTGTGTAAGAGTGTGTATGTACAAAATGTCCACAATGTGCATCCAACAAAACAGTTCTGGCTCAGCCCAGGGGAAGGGAAGTTCCAACAGAGCCCAAGAAAAAATTTATTTTCTTCTTTTTAGTTCACAAAACGTGGTATCTTAAAAACTTTTTTAAAAATATTTTTATTTTATACTTTTTAGTTCAAATGAAAAACGTGGTGTTTTAAAAAGCTTTTTTATATATATATTATTTATTTGTTCATGTTTGAAATTAACGGTCATACATTTTTCAAATTTCAAGAAATTTTGAGAAAATTACCAAACTTAACGAAACATTTTCCGGAAAACACAAGAAATCATTGACATTTGATTAGTTATTCCATATAAGGAAAAATAGAATTTAATTCTACTATAATTAAGTAGAATTGAGTACTATAATTAATGAAATATTAAATTGTCATGTGAATCAAGTATGCATGCAAAATTTCATCAAAATTGGATGATCAGAAGTGGTTCAAATGACATTTGATTAGTTATTCCATATAAGGAAAAATAGAATTTAATTCTACTATAATTAAGTAGAATTGAGTACTATAATTAATGAAATATTAAATTGTCATGTGACTCAAGTATGCATGCAAAATTTCATCAAAATTGGATGATCAGAAGTGGTTCAAAAAAGGAATTCAAAATTTACCCCGGAAAGACAAACATCCAGACAAGAAAGCAAACTAAGAAAAACGTGGTAATAAAAACGTGGTAAAATACCATTAACCGCCCCAAACCAAATAAAAGTGAGTGCTTTATAGTATTGAGCTCTGAACATTTATGATATGTGATGACGCTTTTATAATTGTTAACAAAATGTTTATTTTCTTCATTTAATTGACAAATATTTAATTTGTTTCTGTGAATATTCATATAATTTTTAAATTAACAACAACATATTTATAATAAGTTTTATGTTTTAATAGCATGACTTTTTTTTAAATTAATTTTTTCTAAGTTGCTGGAAATTGTGTCTATATTTCGCCGAACTAAGTTATTTTTTTACTAGGCAAGCCTACAGATTTATTGACAGCACTGTTATTAAATTGATGCAATTTTAAATTATCTCTATTTATCTCTAGAATTCTATATAGGACTTACATTTTTGTACAAGAGTTTTCGTGGCGCGTATCGAAGTCTAGTATCAAACAAGCTTTTTAATATTATCCTCTCGCGCGGTGTGGGGCGTATGGTATTGAAAATGCTTTTTAAAACATATTCCAAATATGTTAATTTTTTTATACTCTGTCGTGCGGCAAGGTGCGCATTATGTTAAATATGTTTTTATGACATTTCCCGTTATCAAATCGAACTAAAATTTAGCAAGCTGACTGATGCATTTAAAAAAAAATATAAATCATTAATATTTTAGACATAACTAAAATTTTGAATTTTTTGATTATTTTGCGATGCGTGTTATAATGAACATACTTTTATATTTATCTTGTAAAAAATAGATTTATAGTAAAAAAAAAAAAAAAAAAAAAAAAAAAAACTTAGTTTTTTAAGGAATTTTTTACAAATCAATTTTATGGCCAAAATTTTATTTTTGTTTCTGGGCATGAACATAGAATTTTTAAAAATTAAATAAACTGTTAGTTTATTTATTTTCCTAAATCTTTTACCCTCCCCTTTTCCTTTTGACTTCAGCTAACATAATTCTTACCACTGAATCCATACAACTAAATGAAAGTAAGTATTGGTATGATGGAGCTCTTAGCATTTATGATGTATGCTGACGATTTACTTTTTTCTTTTGAAATAAGATCCCATTGATAATATTTAAAAAATTGTAAGATATTAAAATCCTTCTAAATATTACTAAATGTGTGCTTTAATATTGAAAAATATATATGTCGCTAACTTCGTTTAGCAGTTATTTATTTCTTGATATTAATTTCGTGTTGTTGTTTTTTCAATACAACACAGATGCATATCACTTTCAATAAAAAAATTATATTATTCCCCTCCCAACCCCACTTTTTACATCCATTTTTCTCTGCAGCTAAAGGAAATGATACCAGGAATTGCACCCAATCAAATAAAAGTGAGTGGTTCGTAGTAATGAGCTCAAATCATCTATGTGTGTTCATCCTGTTATAATTTCTAACAAAATGTTTATTTGCTTCATTTAATGGACAAAAATTTAATTAGTTTTATGTCATATTCATAGAATGTTAAAATATAAAGCAAGCTATTTAATATTATTTTTAAGTTGCTGAAAATTGTGTATATATTTCGCCGAACTAAGTTATGTTTGTCTAATAATTAGATGAGTAATCCTTTTGTTAAAAAAATAAAATACATTTTCAGTGCATAAAATGAACTTCAAAAGTGTTGTAAAATAAAAATCATGAATTCATTACAAAAACATACTATTTTCAGAGGTTTTCAAATGTATTTCTCAAAGCACTCAAACTGTGAATTTTTTACACTCCTTTTTGTAAATTGATTTACTTTCGAAAGCTAATTCGCTTCTTTAGGCCAGCCTATAGAAATTTAAATTTGTAGCTAATCGGAATAAATGCATCAATCGCTCAAATAACTATGTGCAGTAGATTACTTAAAAATAGACGCAATGAAACCTAGAACGACCACATTTAAAATTTAAAGCAATGTACCAGGTATGTAATTATTTTTTTTTTTAGTATCTCAAAAGAACTGTATTTTTTTTAGTATGTCAAAAGAACTGTGATTTAGCCGTCCATTCCGATAGCGTGGTTTTTTTTTTTTTTAATGCAATTTATTAAAAATAAATGAAAAGGATATTACAGTGGACTTTCATACTGTATGTTGTTTCATATCAATTTCCTCTTTTGAGTAAAAATTGAAATAGAAATGCGGTAATTGAATGTGGATTGTTGTCAATGTCGAGAAGAAAATACGATTTTGGAATTGAGCCTTATCGCATGATGTTACTGTGCATAAATAAGAAATCAATTAAATAAATCAGAAATCGTTTATAATGCTGGTGTCCTTTTTTCTTCTTTCAATTTTTTTTAAATATATCAACAAAAAAAACATTCTTTTTTTTTAAATGGTTTTTAAATGTTGGTCGAGGTATTTTCATTGTTGATGTTTACAGTAAAAACGTATTAGTATGCAGATAATTAATTGCATACGCTAGTGAAAGTAGATTAAAGTAAGCTATATTTCTAGATGTTAATACCGCTAAATGTTATATACTCCAGCAGCTTGTTCGGATTGCGACAGTGACATTTCCATTAAGGATAAGTATGGCGAGAATGGTATCAGTGCCAATGTCGTCGTCGTAGTAACAAGTTTGGTTGCTGTCATCGCTGCAATCACAGTGATCTTTTTGTGCGCTGCGTTTATTTGTCGTGTGTAAGTACTTGCCCTGTTTATGTGTTGCGTTCCTGTGTCGTGTATGTTCCACCCGACTCACGTATCTTGTCCTGTGCTTCTGACGTGTCAGTTGTTAATACACTTTAATCTATGTGTGTCTTTGTTGTGCTACAGAAGTATCTGTCCAGATTGAAAACAGATTAATAGAAAATCACGGTACACTTGCACCACATGGGATGAATATTGTCTTTTCTTTGACCACCTTGGCGTTTACCCCGCCCACTCTCTGCTTTCCTATATAAATTCGCTCTGTCATCTCTCAGTTTCACTTTTTTTATACTTGGGCTAAGTTCTTTCATTTTTTATTTTTATATTCGTTTTATTTGTGTATTGTATGTTCGTTGATAAAGGCTCTTTACTGAAACGTTCGCTGTTTTTTTACGTCCGGTCAGGCTAACCCTTACCTTGTTTACGTCTTTTCCATTTAATTTTGTATAAGCCTGATTGCAGTCCTACCCCTCATTTTGTTTACTACATACAAATTAAGCGCGTAATAATTGACAATGATATTTTTGGATACCCTGGATTTCACCGCAGCTAAGTTCTTTCATTTTTTATTTTTATTTTCGTTTCATTTGTGTATTGTTTGTTCGTGGATAAAGGCTCTTTGACGAAACGTTCGCTGTTTTGTTACGTCCGGTCAGGCTAACCCTTACATTGTTTACGTCTTTTCCATTAAATTTAATAATTGACAGGAAATGTGTGATTCTAGATGTGGGGGGGAGGGGGGAAGACTTTAGCACAGCTCTTCAACATTTCTTTAAACACTGACTTGTGGAAATTAATACTAAGACAGAGAGATATTATTGTTATATAAAACAACAACAACAACAACAAAATATTAAAAAAAATAACCAACCATTTTATTATTAAAGAGAACGATACGAGGTTGGTTTTAAATAATTATTTCTCTCTTTCCCCCTCTTTCTATTTCTCTCCTTCTCTCTCTCTCTCTCTCTCTATCTATCTATCTATTTATCTCTCTCTATCTATTTATCTCTATATCTATCTCGCTCTTTATCTCTTACACACACACACACATACACTCACACACAGACATACAAACAAATTAACCAGTTCCTGTGTTTTAATTTTTAAATTGTATTATATTTATCAAACGTAGAAAGCGAAACACATCTGAGAATCAATATCAAAACGAAGCGCAGAATGAAACAGAAGACGCTAACATTTATGCGACAATAGATGAGGATAGAACGGTTAGTCACTCTTACCTCTGGTTATATATACATATATTATTGAAATTTTATATGTACACTATGATGATATTTTAAAATATCATTTTTATGGTGAAACCACAGTCCGAATTTAATAACCATAGCTTAATTTTTTAATGCAATTTTGGCCTCTATATATTTACAACAAATCCATCTATAAGCTATTTAATTTCTCTATTATTAGCACAATGCTAATACTATATAAGACTTAAATAAGTTGATGTTTATGTGTTTACTGTCGTGTTTCATTTTTCTTTTTTGTTATTGTTAATAGTTGTGTTACCTATGTAGTTTATTATGTAAAATGTTATCGCCACTATTCTAGAAAATAATTAAATCATTCACTATACGAATCTAAGGAATCTCTTCATGAACGCAATACAACTGAGATTGTTATCAATGGGAGTGTGGCAACAACTACTTTCGATGAGACAATTTATTCAATCGCCAACGATACAAATGTCGAAGAGAACTTCTCTAAAGTCGATGATTGTGTGAGACCACTTCCTTCAGAAGAGAAAAATTATCCAATCTTTAGTGATACAAATGTCAAAGAGAACTACTCTAAGGTCGATACCTGTTCAGAACCACTTCCTTCAGAGGAGACAAATTATTCAATCGCCAGCGAAACAAATGTCGGAGAGACCTACTCTAAAGTCAAAGATTTTGCGAAATCACTTCTATCTGATACATCGAATTATACAATCGCCAGAGATACAAATGCCGGAGAGATCTGCTCTAAAGTCGAAATGCAAAATTTAAAGACAGCTTATTCATTTGGGTAGGTCTGATTCCTTTTTATGTTAGGAATGCTTAAGAATCCTTAAGTAAGTTTCCTACTTTTTAGCGCATTTTCGAGATGTCGAAATCGCTATTGCACCCGCTTTGTCCGTCCATCCGTCTGTCATCACCCTAGACCTCAGCATCCATAAGTCCTAGACCCATGATGTGTATATGTTTTTTGTATGCCCTGACCTGCCTTTTGTGCATCAACACTCAGTTACTCAATCCGTTTAAAAACCCCGTTAAAACTACCAAAAAATATTTCGAATCGAGAGGTAACACAAGCGCAGGGAACGGCCGCCATTGCCGGAAGTCGCATGCATAATTCTTCAAGCATTGAAGAGTGGTGCGAATGGGTGCAAAAGAATTAGTTGTTTTTTTTTAATTGACGTCATTAGAATGTGTGTAAAAGTTTAGAGAGCTTTACGTTATCATTTGTGGTGACTTGTAGTTGGATTAAAGAGAAAATAATAATTTTTTTTAAATGTAAAGAAATGACTTTTAAATAAAAAAAATATCAGGTATATTCATTACGCAAGAAAATTCATAAAAATATGTCTAAAATCTAAACACAATTACTGATAACTACATAATTCTGATATCTAACATAAGTACTGATACATAATACGAAAATGCGCTAACACGTCCTGAATTCCAATAGGTACCAGGCTTAACATGATTTTTTGTTATCTTGATATTAATGGTAATAAACAGAAAGTTCGGCCACTGGGGTATATTGTGTAAAGTATCGTGGAATGTTCAATACATTCTTTAAAATTTGTCACTTGCCAGAATTTGGTAAAAGAGACAGCTTCCTAGTGCTTATAGATTGACTGTTGCACACCGCGTAATTGTAGACGGATTTTTTTTCAAAGAAAAAACAGCAACTTTATTTTCAACATCGCTGATCCATTGCTGCGTTTGGAGCATTTCTATGTCTGTCTGAAGTAAATAAAATATAATAAAATGGATGAGGCTACCCCAAGCTGTGTCATGCGTTGTTTTAATTTATAAAAGTTCTTTAGGTAATGCTAGGCGATGAATTAAATCTTGAAGACTTTAAAAACATAGTTCTAACTATATACCAGAATCATATTACGCGTTTTAATAAAATTATTTTTAAGATTATAATAACATCAAGATTTTTACATTCTCTTTTTAGCCCCTTGGACTTCAGCGAGGATGCAAGTGAAACCGTAACACCAGCTGTTGTCAGTGATGTAGCTGAATACTCGCATCTAGGACATCATTTTAAAGCTGGAACGAGGCAGACGGAGGACGTGTACAATGTTTAGGCAAGCGATAGAAATACTTGCAAGAAAAGAGAACTAAAAAAAAACAACAACAGAGGGTTTAAACATATTAAAATGTATGTATTGCTTATGGCATGCTTCAGTACAGCAATGAAAAATACAAAGAGTGTCATTGTGGAAAGTTAAGTATTCAATTAAATGTTCTTGTATGTTTCTTAGATTTTAAAACATACCAATGTTGTACTTATATTATGGAAGTCATTTTCAATGCAAGTAATTCAGGTGTCCAGCTGTCATTCACTCAAAGACCTATAACAGTGTTTAGTTGAACTCTACCGAGAAAGTTGATCATTTGCTTTATCTGTAAATATTACTAGTTCAAAATCATGCTACAGATATGTTGCTTTTGTGTACATAATATTTTTGTTTGATTGATAATTTTCTAACGTAGCTTTTTGCATAGCGTAAGTATTTCCACATATAAATAGTGCAATCGATTAAAAATGAATGTAAATGATATTGCAGTGGACTTTATACTTAATTATATGTTTCATATCAATTTCTTATTATATATATATATATATATATATATATATGTGTGTGTGTGTGTGTGTATGTGTGTGTGTGTGTGTGTGTGAGTGAGTGAGGAAAAAGCCCATCCAAGGACATTCTGCTGTGGTTTCGATGGCATATTGTACCTCCCTTAAAACAGCAGTCTAGACGGGCCATAAATGTGTATCACCTCAAAAATACTAATCATTATAGTTATAATAAATAACCTGTAATAGCAAAGATTTTGACTCTAAATCCCAACGCGTACCGCTAATTTCATTTTTTAAAAAAATATATTTTTTTATAAACTTATTAATAATAGTTTAATTTAATTTTTTTTAAAAAAACAATCCTTACAGCACTGATATCCGGATACAATTCGGATCTGTGATAAGAAATTGCCGAATAAGGAAAGTGGCAAAAATGTCGATATCTGTGTGTTTATAATTTTAAACTCTTTAAGAGAAATATTTGAGTTGTACAATCGCTTTCCATGTTTAATTCACACACTGCAGAATTATACATTTTTTTTTATTAATGACGAAATATATATCGCAACATAATTTCAAAAAATTCAAAACTTCAATCACACGTTAAAAAAATAAAAACCTTGCATCCTGTGAATGTTGTAATGAAAACCTAGCATCGTGTGAATGTTGTAATGAAATTTTTTTAACGTTTTTATCAAAAAATGAAAATACCTTAAAAAGAAGTTTTTCATTATAATTTCTTTATATGCTAGACATAACTATACGGATTTTCATTACAATACAAAGGGCAAAACAATCCGAAGATACCAAATTATTCTAGTTATTTCTCATAAAACGTGTTTACTAATAATATAATGGGATCCGATCCAATCGTGAATATACTTTTTTAAAAGTAATGTCATTGTAATGTGCACCTTATTGCGCGACATGAAAGGTTGTTGAACATATTACGCACCCCAAACTCTATCTAGTGGCATATGTACCAACTCGCTGCAAATAATTCAGATCTGGTACCAATCACTATCATGTACAAAGCTGCAAAACATAAATACACATGTGTATGAACATTAATAAGCGTTAAAAATGTTACAACTTTGAGCATTTCAAGCTACTATCATATTAATTAGAAATAAATATCACCTTTTAAAACTCTAGTAAGAATACACGACTAAACACAAACCATAGAAAAACATAGGACGCAATAATATTCTGTACAGAAGGAGCGTCTGTAACATATAAGATAAGATACGATATATGCAAAAGAATAGTTGCAAAGTGAAATCAGTTGTGAAGAGCACCACACGCTTTTATGAGCGGTGGGTTGGTTCACGGATTTTAGGTGTAATCATTGACAATTTTTATTTTCTTCTTTGTAGTGCATCTTCTATATCTAAGTAAGAGCGTGTTCTTTTTTTTTTAAAAATAAAGATTATTTTAATTTATATTTTATTGCACCTCAAGTTGCAGATTCATTATTTACCAAACTACTTCCCTGTTTAGTAAAGAGGACACATATAACGAGACAAATACGTGTCATATTAACATAATTAATAACATCCTGAACACTGTCACGTTTAGACAATGTATACTACTCATAAAGACTAAATTAACACCAGGATGTATTAATACAGGCGTTGTTTTTTACATGTAGGTTCTATATTGTTAATTTTTTAACTATCGAATGAAAAATGTCTTGTTTTTCTTAACTTTAAAAAAAATGTAAATTATTTTTTTGCTCTTGATGATAAATCCAACATTCCAAATGTGTATTTGATTTGCGTTTAGTAATCTTTACAAATAAATGATTGAATAATATAAAGGTCGTTCGTTTTATCACTGAAAATCAAATGATTCTGCAGATAATAATGTAATTCCCTAGCTTTCATTTATCTTTACAAGTTAGCTTTACAAGGATTTTTTTCCTTTAAGGAAATTGTCTACTTCCCCTACGTAAGTTGAAGCTTTCATAAGTGTTTTATAACATGTGTCGTCATCCTCTCAAAACCGAGTTGGATTTATTAAATTATTTTATTTTCTGACATAGATTTCAATGGATGTGTTTGACATTTTCATTATTGTTATCTTTTCCAAGTATTAAAATTCTTAATTTAAAAAGATAATTTTCATCACCAACGGTTTTTCTGTTACAGTAATTTTAAATTTTTTGATCTCTTTTTTAAAACGTGACACTATATATAGTGACAACGCGGCAGTCACCAAATGTCGCCAGGCATTCAGTGTCACCACACGTACAGCCTCGAATCGCGTCAATTGTCAACGTCATAAAAATAATTTAAAAGATGGTGTTTAGTTATTACGATACAAACAGAATTTAACATCGTACCGCAGCTATGACTGAATGAATCCATAACAGGCACTCATTTGATAGATCTAGTTTAATAAAATAGCTGTAGTCGAAGTTTATCTCAGCGCCGCGCATGTTCAAAATACTATTAAAAATAATCGCCACGATTTAGTTGGTGTCCACTGAGACATCATCTCCTTACGTATTTTGTCTATCGTTATGTGGCTGGAAGATTTTTCTGTAAAATGCAAGTGTATTCACTGACCTTAACATTGTTACTTTGTGTTCCCACATATTCGGGTAACTATATTTGTATGTAATTTTATCAGAAAAGAATTAATATGTCATTATTATTTTCTGCAGTTATTTTATAAATATAATTCTAAGTTTAAACCTTAAAAAGATGAAGAAGACACTGAAAAATAAAGTAGGAGAGAGAAAAAAAAGATGTGTATAAATAGTTAATGCCTTTCCTTTGCATATCACATAAACTGGGATTTCTATTTTTTTAAAACTATTTCATAACTAACAGCTCTAGAATTATAAGGCTTGTTGCGTCAAATTTATAGAGTAAAGGAATTCTTCTACAAATTTAACGAATATAAACATTTTCTTTTTATTACAGGTAGTGCAGTTCAGTCACTTACTTTTGTATGGAATGAAACATTGAAAAGTTTCAATCTTCAAGAAAAACATGTTAGTTGTGACCCAGGACATAGTCCCTGCACTCTAAATGTTACCTTCATGAATATTGTATGTAATGCATGTGGTGTTTAGATATCTTTTATAAATTAATTTTTAAATATATGCGACTCGCGGCGTAGCATACGCCGATGACTTTCTCATAGATAGTGAAAAGAAAAATCGTGGGTCGGGGGAGAACGAAAACTATATAAAAAAAAAAAAGTCACAGCAACGGGAATGAATCTTGGAAAAGTGGGGAGACTACTACCAACTCATTTTTGCTCTCCAAACATGTGTATTGCGGTTAGCTACTTGCCCCCCCCCCCCACCAAGCAATTCCCTTAGCTTCCCAAACAAAAACTGTGATTGTGCAACCCTGGCGAGGGTCCTTCGACAATTTAATTTACAGATAGATAGATAGATAGATAGATAGATAGATAGATAGATAGATAGATAGATAGATAGATAGATAGATAGATAGATAGATAGATGGATGGATGGATGGATGGATGGATGGATGGATGGATGGATGGATGGATGGATGGATGGATGGACGGACGGATGGATGGATGGATGGAAGTCATGTCGACAAAAAAAAGTGGCGCGTGGAGGAATTCCCTTATTTTAGCGCATTTCATATTTCAAGCTATTTAAACAAATTAAACTTACATCTTTAATAATTATTATGAAAACTATTTTTAACATTAAAGCAGTATTTTTTTCTTGAAATATAAAATAAACTTTTATAAGATTTTTACGTGTAGGTCGAAGCATGAAACTTCGGGATTTTTTTAAAGTAAATGCTCCCGCCAATAATTGGGAGAGGGGGAGTTAAATTTCCATCTCATCGTTGCCGGGGCCCAAAAATACTTTTTTTCCTCATATGGACTATATAAAAATTAAAAATTAATAATTCTTGCATCTCCGTATAGGTAGAAGCATGAAACTTTGGAAATTTTTTAAAGTACATGCTCCCGACGATAATTGAGGGAAAAAAGGTCAATTTCCCATTCATTGGGACCGGGGCCCCAAAAAACTCGTTTTTCCTTATAAGTGTTGCAGTGTGCCCCACATCTTACTATTTTTAGAACCATTGGTTTGTGTGGTCAGTAAAATGCCTAATACAGACGCCATGAAGCAGATTCATACAAAGCTCAAAATGTGTTGTGAGTAGAGGTCAAGGGCTGGTCAGTGGTACCACAATGCCGATTTAACAATTGGGTCCCCACACTGTACCTGTGCATGGTTCTATCATGCCAGCACGCAATAAGTCTTAAGTGTGTTAGGCTATGCTGACCAATCAGCGTAGAATGAGCGCGTGCTCATTGACAATGGGCAGCGTACAGCCAAGTGACCCGTGACAGGGGTAAGGGCCTATATGATCTGGAACTTAGTGAGCTGCGTGGGAGAGTGTGTGAGAAGACGGCCGAAGTGTAGGTGTGGTGGAGCCAGTGTCTTTAGGGCATAGCGGTAAGTAGTTAGTAGAGTATTGATAATTGTGCTTCATGCTGCCTTTGAAAGAAGTGATATAAAATACTTAATACAACTATAGTCCTCGACTTATCTGCATTGTGTTATTTTGTCTATTCAAAATAACAATATAGCCACCACTCGGCAACATATGAGCTTTATAAAAAATTGAAAATAACTACCGTATATACTCGAGTATAAGCCGACTTTTTCAGCACATTTTTTGTGCTGAAAAAGCAACCCCTCGGCTTATACTCGAGAGGGAAAAAAATGCCCCCAGAAAATGCCGCCGCTCTGCAGCCAGATATTAGCCTGTAGTCACTGCAGCATTCTGAGAGAATGGACACAAACAGCAGCAAGAAGCAATACGAAAAAAGCGAGACATATGCACAACTGTTCTTTCCTTCCCTTTCTAAAATAAACTTGGTTAAACTTAGGGTTAGTCATGTACGCAAAAATTGGAGAAAAAAAGGGGCAGAGAAAAAAATATTTTAAAAAAATTTGTTCCCTCTGGGACTTGAGACCTGGACTTAAGGGGTGCAAAGCAGCCGTGATAACAACTACACTACGAAATCAGATTGTAATTTTCTGAAGGAACAACGAAAGTGAACACAAAAAGCGTGGTTTCAACAATCCCCATCCCCGACACACACACACAAAAATATTTTTTCTTTTCACTTCACTAGGCTTGCCAAATGTATCTTTCGAAACCAACGGGCTTTCGCAAACGCAGGAATGTGGGGGCAAGGGGGCATTTACCCCCCTACATTTCAGAAAAAAATATATTAAGCCTGGTCCCTTTTTGGACTCAGGGCGTGTTAGCGCATGTTCGTATTATGTATCAGTACTTCTGTTAGATATCAGCATTATGTAGTTATCAGTAATTGTGTTTAGATTTTAGACATATTTTTATGAATTTTAGGAACTCTTGTGTGTTGGTGGTGGTAGGAACTCTTATGTGTTGGCGGTGGTAGGAACTCTTGTGTGTTGGTGGTGGTAGGAATTCTTGTGTGTTGGAGTAGGTAGGAACTCTTGTGATATACATCATGGGTCTAGGACTTTCATACTTCCAGGAGCTCTACTGCCACTACAGCTGTTCTATCTTCTATGACAATCATTTTCCCAATGACATCAGCTCAATGTCTGAAATGCCTTTTGTCTAGTCGACAGTATAAAAAATGCAACTTAATTATTTCTTTAACGAACAGTGTCTTGACGCAAGAGAGACCTACATTTCGATTATAGTGTTTTGCTTAGTTGACGAGATATAATTGGCACTACAAGAAGCAATGGATAACTAATTACCAAGAACTTCATCTCCAAATTTAACCCAAAACTCTAACAGGTCAAAAAAATTACCAGAATAAGATTCTTCTCCACGCAGTGCTTAATCATACATGCCGCAAAATAGGATTATAGGAATGATGGGACCCAGTTATTTTCTTGAATTTATCTTCTAAATTATGAGTCATCTATAGAAACTGCTTTGGCTTTCATTAATACAACAAAATTGATTGCATCTTCATTAGAGCCTTTGTGTCATGTGATTAAGCTGATCTTCGTTGAAATTTTTATATCTTTATATTTTGCGCATGGTTTTATGACAAATGTCAACTCCTCGAATTACTTTTTCCGAAACAACACGCAATATTTTCAAAAGGAGCCTTTTAAAATTTTTGAGTATAAAAGACACGGTGAGTAGTTTGATAGACAAGCATATCTAAAAACTAAAAATCTATTGCCCTCTCTGCCCTTAATTCATAAATTGTATTAGGGGTCCACCAATCACGAAACAGCTGCAATGTCAACTCTTTCGAAAGGTCGTGTGTCACAACATACCTTCCAATTTGAGAAAAGACTCAATTGTGCGACAATCAAAATTTAAACAGTTATCTTAGTGGTGTCTGTTTTTATTTTTTTTTATTTTTTTTTTTTTTAACTTGTACTTTACTCGTCAGTGCCTTTAAAAGTCAGATTCTGCAGAAGACATGAAATCTTATAATAACGGAATTTTGGAATCCCGCGATTACACTATTTTTCTTTTTTTTTTTTAATTTTCTTTTTTTTTGTATTTATTTAATTATTTTTTAGTCTGTAAATAAACAATTATGATATTCATTTTTGGTAACCCTACTGTTTCTACACGTATATTATTTCATATAATAGTAAAATTTCTCGTTAGATCTCGTGTTTTTAATTTTTTAAATGCAATAAAATATATTGTATTTTAGCTATTACAGCAGTAATTTGTGAGTCTTCTTAATTTCCTTTTTTTTCGGCCTTATGTTATTCTTAACTTAATTTAAGTTAAAATTTAACATGTAAAGCATGGTCAGTGAAATTAAAAAAGAGATTTTTTTTTGCCCCCTCCCTGGAGAAATTCCTAACGACGCCCATGTCAGCGTGGGTCTTTGTCTTGCTAATTTGCATAGTGCCATTTAAGTGAAATGTATATAAATATCTTTAATGAAACATTACTCAAAACTGTAATAAATAATTCTAGCTGCAAAAGAAGTTTCTCTAACATCAATGTAATTTTTGTTTTTGTTTTTATGATCAACAATGCTACTTTTGGCTACTGAGCAATGCATAGCATGCATAACTAACACTATTGATAGATTGGAGCAAGAGAAAATACAAGAACTTCAATTTTGTAAAAGAAATAAAGATTCTCTTTAAGTCTAACATAAAAATCGAAAGTATCCCTAATATTAATTACTAATAACATCAATCTTTACTTTTAAGACATCAACATTTTTTCGGGGTGGGTCGGCAAACTCATTTCTATCCCGGGTGGCACATTCACAAGCTACGCGTCTGTTTCTGGCACCTGTGAAGACAGTGTACATCAATCATCATTTATAAATTAAATCAAGCTCAATTTATTTCAACGAATTAGTGTCTCTAAAGAATTTTTTATTTTAAAAAATGCATTTTATGTAATTTTTTTTTTTAATTTTTTTTTTGCATGGAAAATCATTGAACGACTGAAATATTTTTTTTTTACAAACAATAATAGATAAGGTTTTTTTTTAAAAAAAAAGTAAGTTGTAATAAAGAGTGGAGTGAAATGATGGTGTGTTTCAAAGCAAAGTTAGGTTCCAGTCATCTTTCATGCAATAAAAGCATGCGTGTTATTATTAATAATAAATGTATACCGTCTCTATCATTCCTTTGCAGTCCCGCTTAATTCTCCACAGCGCTGTCGGGATATCCTTGTTAGATTCATTCTTATCTTATCTTATATGTTACAGACACTCCCTCTGTACAAAAGATTATTGCGTCCTACTAAATCCTTTTTATGCTATCAAGTTTTGCTTTTTTCCAGAGAAAAATATGGATCTAAATGCAATGTTGTATATCGAGACAGTTGGTTATTTCCCGTTTACATATATTAATATTTGGGCATATTCGGGTTAAATATATATGACAGTATGTGTTTTAAATGAAAAGTTTTTATTGCACAAATTGTTCGTGAACCGCAATGTGAATGCAAGAGAGCCGTCTATACTTTGTGAGCCGCAGTTTGGCAACCGTTGATGTACGAACGTTTACAAAATCAGTAATCTACAAACAAAACATGTCAAAGCCCCAAAATCTTGGCTTGAATTAAGTATGCTTTTAAAAAGAAAAGATGATATTTCTCAAAGAATATGAAAATAGTTCCATTGACATAGGGGATGAAAAGTGATTGTTATTGATGCTAGACTAAAATGTTTCATTGTAAGCTGTAAAAAATCTAACTTAATTCACATTTTTATTTCTATGAAACAGACCAAATGCAAATTCATGGATCAGACTGTCAAATTTAACTATTTAATAGAGTTGCGGGCCTTAGAAGAAGATTGCTTTAAATGTAACAGGACCAGTACCACGGCGCTCATCATGACAAATAAATGTGACGAGGACATATTCCCCTTTAATACCGCAGCTCTGAAATTCGTTTGTAAGAGATTGGGTATGTAATAAGATGATTTTTAAAAAAATAATTAACACAATTTTTTTCAGCAGCATTAAGAAATTTGATGTTAAATTTAATAAACTTAAAGACCTTATTACGCAAATTAGTTCCGAATGATTTAAAATGTAAATTTAAGACGAAGTTGGGTAACTCATGGATGATGGACGAAACGTAGAAGTTGTATGTATTAGTGGGAAGGGACATGGCCGGAAATATTTAGGGTGGCGAGTGATTCTTACTTACATATTCTAAAAAGCTTGAGATTACTATTAGCCTTGGCTAAAACTAGGTCAACCATTTCCATCTGACGTAACATTTCTTCTTACCTTTACAAAACCTCTGTTGATTTGATTAAATGAAATTTTAATCAACTATTTCAGATTTCTAATATATTTATTGCTTATTTTTAAAACATTTAGGTTGCGGAAATAACATCAGTATAGAAAAAGAAGAAAAAAATAAAGAAATTGACCATGATATGGATGGCAGTAAAGATGATGACGATGTCCAAGACAATGTCACCGTTATCGTGACAAGTGTGGCTGGTACAATAGCAACGGTCATCTTTGTCACTATTTTTGCTGTGTTGGTATGTCGTTTGTAAGTATGAGTACACAAAGAATTACGCATTTTTTAAATCCTTTAAAACCTTGGGCGACTGATTGCGGAAAAAAACTTTGGATATATTTTTATCTCACTTTCCATCAAGCCAGTGAGCTAATATTTTGCCGGCAGAAGTGTGCCGGTGATAACAATGACGTATCAAAATTTCCTGTAATTTAATTAATTAATTTTTATGTTATCTCTATTTATTTCTATTTAATATACTTACTTTTGTACAAGAATGTCGCATTGTGTATTATATTGAACGACTTTTTAAAAATACTTTATTGTGCGCTGTGCTATGCGTATTATATTGACGATACTTTTGTAAAATATATTCCTGATCTGTAAATGTAAATGCTATTTATTGGTAGTCTATCTCGCGGTTCGTCCTATTTGAAACATGTTTTTTTAGCCCTGTTCCCGTGATCAAATCGAGGTTAAATTTAGAAAGCATACTGAAGGGAAGGGTTTTTTTTTTACTATAAATTCTTTATATATCTATATTTGAGACACAACTAAAAGGGGTTTTTCTCGATTAATCAGTAAATTATTTTATCGATTAAAATTATTTTAATCTATAAAATAGTGATTAAAATTGAAGACATTTGTTACATTTTGTCTCCATTTATGAATAAATGATTAATAATATTTTTTATTTTATTCTTTTACGTATCAACTACTCCCTTACGGTTTGCAGATGTATGTATACTTTAAAATAACCTGTTTAAAAGGACAGTGATATGAAAAAACATTGTTTTTAATTATTTAACAATAACAAAATTTAAATTCATAGATTTTATTTCGAACAACTTATATTTAACTATATCTCCTAACTCCTAACAATATTATATCTTTGAAATTAAATTAAATTAAATACCTTCCTATGGGCATTTAAAAGTGCCATAAAATGGCACTAAATGTGAAGGAAAGTATCCTAGTAGGGGTGATAAGTATGATGTCTTAGAAAAAAATCATAACTTTTGAACCACAAGGGATAAAAGGATTGTTTTGATCTTTTTGTTAAACATCAAACAATTTCTATATGGCTGTATTAATTTTTTATTTTAAAATTAATCAGAAATTTTCATTCAATTTCCTAAACTTGAATATGTTATTAAACTTATTTTCATTAATTATGTTTTAAAAATAACTTAATAAAAATATGAACTTCCTGTTGTTATTATTTCCCTTGAAACTTTCAGTTTATTGACGTCATACATCTTTTTTTTCTAGTTTTAACAAAATTATCGATTAATTAATCGGTAATTTTTCAGAGGTTAACGATTTCATTTATTATAATCGATAACAGCCCTAGTTTTTTTTGTTTGTTTTTTTTTTGTTGTTTTTAATTGTTATTATTTTTTTGTGATTGTCGTATTCTAATGAGCATTCTTTCTTTTGTTAAAATGTTTTAATAATGTCGACGTGGGGTAATAATTTTAGGACCAATTAGCGCATGAACTAACAAGTCATTATATATCTGGAAAATGGGCTTACTTGAAAATAATTAAAACGTTTACCGTATATACTCATTCTAAAGTCGACATGTTTAGGACAAAATCTAGGGGGAATAATTTGGGTTGGGGGGGGAGTGACCAACGAGCGGGTCATAGGTTATTTCTGAAAGTACGTTGAATATAGGTGTAGTTATTGTTGATCATCAAGTTCCTTTTCTAAATCCTACAAGATTCAACTGCTCTACCTGAATCTACAAAATAATATTAAACATCTGCACTTACCTAATTTAATCATGGTATTTATTTTTTGAAAGTTTTATTGACAAGTTTAGTTTTCAACAATGAATTTTAATGTATGCGCTTTCGCAACAATTTACACACATTCAAAAACAACTAACAACATTTAAAAAAGCAAAATTGTTACTCGGTAACTCTTGATACAAAGACAAAGATTGGAAGTACAAAGTAGACATTCATTATGAACGATTTAGTTTCTTTGAACATGAACCAGCAAACATTAAAAAGAACATTAGTCGGCTTACGAGGGGATTGTGAATTTTTATTACTAGTCTCTTACACGAACGGGGTATAGAACGAGTATATACGGTAAGTTAATTCCGAAAACTTGTATATTTAGTTGTAAATTCAGGTAATTGTTGATGATTTATTATTTTTTATTTTATCCTGTGACAAACTTTGCTTATTACGTTTCATCCAAAATAAATAGTAATTTTTTTATTTACATATGTACATAGTTACATTTAATTTTGTATATGTTTCTGATTACGTTGTGGTAGTAATGTATAAGCTAATGGGCGAATAAACCGACAAGTCATAATCATCAATGATGCTTAAATGGCTTTAAATCATAGAAATGCTTGATAAGGATCACATTGCAGTCACATAATTCATTTTAAACGCACTGTGCTGAAATATTGGTTACGTTGTAATTGGTGCGAAACATTTAGTGCCGCAAGTTGGTCCAGGAACGCGCTTCCGGTAGTATATAAATAACCGGCAATATTTTTTATACTTTGAACTTAAGACTTCTTTGCTGCAGTATCACTTTATGCTGTGTGAAATTCACTATACAAATTATTATTATAATTATGTCATTATTATTCATGCAAACTTATGAAGCGCTCAGCCTAAATTATAGCTTTTTTCATTACACATATTATTCCTACATATATAATTAATTAAATAATATAAACACCCAGTGGTGTGGTTCTGTATGTTTGTAATAACGCAAGCGATGTACGACAGTCTACAGCAGTTAGTTTAGTTGAAAAATCGTGTTTTGATGAGCGCTGTAAAAATATTTAATATGATGACGTCATTGTTTGGTGTGCATCGGTACGCAAAATACAACCCCTATTATTATTATTAAATAAATACTTTGCGTACATTTCATAAAGTTTAATAATTCGTATTTATTAAAAAAGGACAAGTTAGTTGGTCTTTAAAAAAAAGGTTGGCGCCGTAGGCTCCCAAAAAAAGGGGCGCCGCAGGCGCCACGGCGCCCGGCACAATCTATTATTATTAAATAAATACTTTGCGTACATTTCATAAAGTTTAATAATTCGTATTTATCAAAAAAGGACAAGTTAGTTGGTCTTTTAAAAAAAGGTTGGCGCCGTAGGCGCCCAAAAAACGGGGGCGCCGCAGGCGCCACGGCGCCTGGCACAATCTAGTAAAGTAATAATCGTATGCAATGAAATAGATCCTTAAATGTGTAACGCTATGACGTCACTGTTTTATATTTTAAGACATATTTTAAGATCAGGATGCACGCAAAATGATTATAAATTAAAGACTCTCGCCGTAAAAAATATTATATGGCGTCATTGTTTTAGCTCATATTTATTTTAATTTTGGAAAAGGGAAAAGGAATGTAAAAAGAGGATTTGAGGAACGTTAATTGTAACATAAATGACAACTTAGTGGGGCTTTTGAAAAAAATGGACGCCACAGGCGTTACAGCGGCCCAGCACAATTAGTTATAGATAATTAGCTATGAATTTCCGTTGCTAGATTTTAGAAAGCGCACCACTAAAAATAATAGCCTTGAGAAAAAAAATCTGAACCAAACATTACTTACTGATTAAACCTTGACACACTAGAGAATAGAAGAACCAAGAGTAAATAAGTAATTATACATAATGCAATTAACTCCAATTTAGAAATACAACAAAAAGATAAATTAATACAACCCTAACATATACATAAGGATAAAAATCACTTTTCTTATCCCGTATGCAAGAACAAATACATACAGGTTTTCTTTCTTTCCATCCGGCATTCGGGCGTGGAATGGGTTGCCTGAAGAAACCAGCAAAGCAAACTATTTGGCATCATTTAAAGCTCTAATAAGAATACAGGACTAAACAAAAACATAGATAAACGTAGGAAGCAATAATGTTCTGTTCAGAAGGAGCGTCTGTAATGTATAAGATAAGATGACAATAACTTTTTACGAACGTCCGCAAACATTTTTAATATGGAAATTTGATTTCTCTTTTCTCCTTTTGTCTCTCTTAATCGTAATAAGCCATCATAAAAACTTTTTATATAGATATCTTTTATTTTCCTTAATTTTCAGGTGTACTGTGAAACGTAACCCTAATTATGACTATCCGGGTCCGATTCAGCCAGAAAACCACGTCTATTGTACAGCTGTCCAGTCATCAGGTTTGTAAAATCAAAAAAGATTTATATATAACACTTTCAGTTATATTAAATTAAATATTTTAAAATTGTATTTTAAAGTGTAAATAATGTATTAAATATAAACCACCTGGGATTGGGGAAAAAAACAGTATTACATGATAATCTACATAAAGATATGTACATTATATATCAGCTTAAAATCTGTTATTCATATAGTTCTGCAAGGGCATTAATTGAATATAAATACCTTTTTAGGAATATTTATCATAACCATTACACAGTTCCTCGTATTCAGATTTGTACAAACTTCCTCACAGATGAAATCACAGAAAGGAATAATCGAACAGAAGGCTTGCAAATAAAAACCAGTGATGATGGCTATCTCGAACCGATTCATCCTTCTGCAAACGAAGATGAACAAGTTAATATGACAACAATAATTTTGTGAAGGGAGGGAGAGAACTTTAATTGCCGACCTTAAATGCAAAAAGAGTAACATAGAAAAATAATAATAAAGTATAACATTGAAATAAAAATTTATTTATTTTTTATGCAACACTAGATAATGACTCAATATTTTTCATAAATAAAGAATGGGATAAATTAGTAGTTTGACAAGAAATTTGTAGCAAAAGGTTCTCACTACTTCTAAATTCACATTCTCCTTATGAAAAACGCCCGACCCACATAAATTAATTAAACGTTAATAATCTTTTCAATGTTCGAATCAATGCACTATCACAATTCAATAATCATAATAAAAACAATTCTATAATTTATTCAACTAATCGCTTTCATCAAACATCGATGCTGCTCCATGCATCTGAACAAAAATAAACCAACATTGACATACTTTAATAATAATTGTATATCTAACCATGGGTGACAAGGGATATCGGCATGGGTTCCAATTAGCGAATATCAAAACAGCACGCTCCCGTCAACAATTGGCAAAAAAGAATGTTAAAACTCCCTCTCATGGGGAGCAAGAGCCCAAATAAAGTTTTTCTTATATTAAAAACCAACTCATTACTAAAAATTGTTGTTGGGTTCCCCCTCACGACGAAAATTCGCAAAAAAAATATTTTTGAGATACAAACTCATGGGAGCCGGGACCCCAAAACCTTTTTTTCCTATATGAGCTTTATAAAAATTGAAAATATATAATTCTCTTTTTTCCCGAATAGTGAAAGGCGTGCAACGTTGCGGAGTTGTTAAATACACTTCCACGATGTTAGCACGTGAAAACATATGTAGAATACCCCCGGGGGCCATATATAGTTTTTAATGCACTCAATCACTCAGTCATCCCCAAATCCCCAACTTCCCGTGTAGGTAGGAGCATGAAAATATAGGAAGTTGTTGAGCATCCTCTCAGGACTAAAAGGAAATTTAAAATTTACAATTGTGTAGTGCCGGGGTCCCAAAAACTATTTCTCTTTATCTGTAAAAATTGAAAATCACTAATTGTTCTGTTTGCCGAGCATGTATAACAATAAAATTTAGTAAGTTGTTGAGAATATTTTGGAAATTGTTTAAGTACGTGCTCCCGACAATAATTGGAGGAAAAAACGTTAAATTTCCCATTCATGGGGGCCTTGGTCCCAAAAAACTTTTTTTTTTCCTTACATGCATTATATAAAAAATGAAAATCAATAACTCTCGTATTTCCCGTACATGTAGAAGCATGAAACTTTAGAGAAGTTGTTAGGTACCCTCTCACGACGAAACTGGGCAGAAAGAATTTTTTAAATCTCGCTCATGCGGGGCCGGGGCCCCAAAAACGTTTTTTCTCTTATACGAGCTATATTCTAATTGAAAATCAATAATTCTTTTATTTCCCATGTAGGTAGAAGCATGAAGCTTTGGAATATTTTTGAGTACATGCTTCCGACTATAATTAGCAAAAGAGAATATTACATTTCCCTTTCATTGAGGCTTGGGCCCCAAAAATGATTTTTTCTTTGTATGAGCTACATAAAAATTAAAAATCAACAATTCTCCTACATCCCGAGTAGGTAGATTTATGAAATGTTTCAGAGTTGATAAATACACTTTCAAGATGCTAGCAGGTGAAATAATATTTACAATATCTCTTACTGGGGGGCCGGGGGCCAACATTTAAAAACTGAAAATCACTAATTCACCCATACACCATTTAGGTAGAAGCATGAAATTTTGGGAAGTTGCTGAGTACAATCTCCAGATGATAATTTGCGAAAGAGAGTGTTAAATTCCAACTCTTGGGGCTACGGGGACCATTTATTAATGGGGCCCCGAATAAGTATTTTTCCCCTAATACGAGCTATTTAAAAATTAAAATAATTAATTCTCCTATTTCCCGTATAGGTAGAAGCATGAAACGTTAAGGAATGGATAATTACACTTTCACGATGTTAGCAGGTAAAAAATATTTAAATTATCCCTTGCTTGGCGCCGGGCGCCCAAATATAGTTTTTTATGCACTAACTCACTCACTCACTCATCACTAATTCTCCAACTTCCCGCAGCAAAGGGCGGGGAAATTGCTAGTCTACTATATTATTTTGTAGGAAACAATTTTTTTTCCTTTAAAGTATATCGATCCAATTGATGCATGTATTTTGGTGAGATGCCAAAAATGTTGCACTTTGCACACTAAAAATGGTAAACTGTTAACCTTTGCGCATGAGTTTTTTTTAAAAAAATATTATTTAGCACAACAACCGGCAAAACCTTAGAAAGAACATTGATACCCACTTAGCTGTTTTGTGCTTACGAACAAGGGCCCATAAAGAATAATATTACGCGTTATTCAGTTTTTTAAAAAGAATGTTTTTCATGGGGTAAAGAATTGTTTTATATATTTGAAATACTTTGTATGTCATTAACTGCTTTACGTTTTGGGTGCGTGGGGGAAAGAATACGCTTTGTTATGTTGTAGGGCGAGAAAGTTGCTTAGAACTTAGTCTTCACATTTACGCTAATTAGGTTAATTCTCTCTCTCTCTCTCTCTCTCTCTCTCTCTATCTCTATCTCTCTCTCTCTCTCTCTCTCTCTCTCTCTCTCCCTCTTTACTGTTTTTTCTTTCATGTTTTCTCATTTAAACGTCATTCACTAGAGGGTGAGCCAGAGGCACCGATCTCACCGGCTGACACAAAAAAGTAAAGTTATTTATATCCCCTTTATTTGTTACTGGAAGAATGGGAGGAGTTATATGGATTAGGAGCTTTGCATAAATGACATTGCGTGCCTAGGGGAGGAGGGTTCACGCATCTGTAACGATGTGTGATGAGAGGTAGGGGTGTGTTTAAAAAATGTGCATTTATAAATAAAAGTTCCATTAAAATATTTGATTGTGTATAAATTTTTTAAAGACGTTTTATATGACTTCACATGTGTTGCGATATTAGAGTGCAGACTTGCAATAAATCCAAATTTATTTGACAAAAATTAATTTGACACATGATAATTTTCATTTTGAAGATATGGAGTAATATTTTTTTCGGGGGNGGAGAGTGTCGTTTAAGTTTTGTGACGTCATTTCTAAAAAAGACGTGGGGTCTAAGTTTTGTGACAAAGTATGACGCGGGGGGGGGGGGGTTAAATTCGGCAACATTGCGTTACGTCATTTATGGATGCCCCCTTTAGTCGTGAAGGGGTGACATCATGAGCTTTCGCCCCGGATGACACCAACTCTAGTGACGCCCCTGATGATACAGTGTCCCAAATTATTGTACACACTCCTTACAACAAAAACATTTGTTTATACACACCTCAAGTTGATTGTATTTAATTATGTTTTGTCCCATCTGCACAAACAATGTAAATGGCTTAACATGCCACTTTGTTTACTGGATTTTTACATACTCCAATGAAGTCTAGGCACAGTACGTTTTTTTAAAAAAAGCATCATAAATAAAAGAAAATAAGTCGCTATTCTAACAGTCACTGTTATAATGCACTGTAAACAAAATGAGGGGTAGGACTGCAATCAGGCTTATAAAAAATTAAATGGAATAGATCTAAACAAGGTAAGGGTTTGCCTGACCGGACGTAACAAAACAGCGAACTTTTCGGCAAATAGCCTTTTTCAACGAACATACAATACGAACATACAATACACAAATAAAACGTACATGGTGTACATGGAGCAGGGCTGTAATTGTATTGCTGACGTGGCTGTAAATATATTACTGACATATTAAAGGCTTGACAAGAGCCAACACGTCGTCTTCATTTTATCCAGAATCCAGGACGCAACAGGGCACAATATGTGAAGGAAAACATCATGTTGAAAAAAGTGATTATGAGTTCTTAGAAAAGAATTCATAACTTTTGAACCACTTGAGATAAACAGATGATCCTTATGTTTTTGTTAATCATCAAGCAATTTCTATACAGTTGTATAATTTTTCCTTTTTATAATTATTTTGAAATTTTCATCCTGGTGCCTAAACTTTAATGCACTATTTAGCTTTTCGTTGTTAACTATGTTTTTAAAATGTATAACGATTTTTAAACAATATTTTTATAGTTAAATATTAAGTTCAACTAAAACTTGTAATAATTTACTTACAAATCCTGTTTCTTTTTTAAAATATTTCTTAAAAATAATAATTTGTAATTGTAATAAGTTTTCAAATATAGCATTTTTACAACTCAAAGGACCTTCAATTAACATGCCTTGAAATAACACTTGAGAAATGAGACTTAGCATTATTTTCCATTGTTAATATCGAGTTTTTTTCCATCTTTTGCATGACTTTGATTTCTTTTTGTTTTAACATTTAGTTTAGAAATCCAGAATATTGTAACTTTTTAAAAAATGCGTATAAGACAGGGGAAATAACTAAATAATACAAAAAAGACTATTTCCTTTTTTTACTTCCCTTAAATTTTCAGTATGATGACGTCATAATATTTATTTACTTTTTAATTTAAAATTATCGATTAATTGATCAATAATTTTTATAAAGTTAATGATTGAATTTTAATAAATCTATAACAGCTCATCTATACATACTAGGGTATCACCCGTCATAAATGACGGAAGTTTTAAAAATCGATATATTTCAGCTTCAATCTTTTAATTTTGATCAAATATTCATCAGAAAATAATCAATATATATTATATAAAAATTAATATATGTATTTATGTTTGTCCTTTATAGCTCACTAAAACATTCAACCTATTGAAAATTGACACTCATTTGGGGGGGGGGCAGACACTTAATGTTTTTTTGTTTTTTTTTCTTATATGAGCTATATTCAAATTAGTTTTGAAAAGGAACGGATCTTGACCAAACTTAGTAAATATATATAACCTATATTAAAATACCATACTGCGTTCAACCCCTTATGTCCATTCTTTTGGGGCGAAAGTATCAAAAATAATTATATTTCAGATTCCATCTCTTTATTTTGAACAATGATCATCAGAAAAAAATGAATATACATAATATAAAAATTAATGTATGTATGTATTTTTGTCCTTTATAGTATAGCTCACTAATGCATTCATCCGATCACGATTAAAATGTAGTAAGCTTCCGGGATAATATGTGAGAATTTTTATTTTTTTTTTTGAAAATTGACACTCATGTGGGATCGGAAACCTTTAATGTTTTTTTTTCTTAAATGAGATATTCAAATTAGTACATTCTTTCGGGCGGTGGGGGAGGGGCAAAATCTTTATTTTCGTAAGCGTTTAACACTTAAGTTCCATTCTGATTTTAAACAACCTTGAAAGATATTGAAAGAAATATATATCATGATTTTGATTGAAATAAACAGGTATTTTAAAGTTAATCAATTGCGCCAATTGGGCCTGGAAGCGCTTAATATTACTTTTGCCTATTTGAGTTGTATACAAATTGGATCTTAACCAAACGTGGTGTACAATGACTTTGATAGCCCTTTTTAAAATTCTATGTTTCCTGATTCTCTTTTCGTAAACGTTCATTTTATTTCCTATTCTATGACATGGTGTCAACAAATATAGCTAATATATTAAATATGATCATAATTGAAATGAACAAATGATTCAAAATTTACATCTTGCACCTACTGAGCCAGGGTACCCTTAATGTCATGTTCTGCTTATCTATATATAAATTTATATTGATATAAATAATTTTTTAATATAAATTTATATTTATATGAAATAAAAATGTTTTTAAAAAATGGGGCCCCCGTCCACCATGAATGTCAATGTTCAAATTTGTTTTCACACAAACCATTCCGTAAAAGCAACTAACAATTTCCTAAAGTTTCATTGTGATCGGATGAATTTTGTTATTCAGCTTTAATGGACAAACATTCCTACATACACAGATTTATATCGCGTATACATAATGATAATGCAAGGGAAAAGTCATGTAAAAATAAAAATAGAAATTATCAATTAATCGGGAGATAAAAATTCTAAATATTTTTGCAAATTGTAATCAAATTTTAATTGATCAAATAAAGAGATTACAATATTAAATACTTAAATAATTAATCGAATAATCTTATCAGAGGAAGTCTGTCGAGATGGGGTGACCTCTACATGGTTCGACAGACGAGTAGGGTTGTGGAGTACAACACGACCTGAAACCGACAAACCCCTGGCTTGGACAGCCGAAGGCCGTTGTTAGGTGTTAGGTGCTGATCATAAACATGATTACAGTCGCTGTAAGGATCTTAGGCGGAGCTTTTAGATGCAATGCCGATGATGAAAACCAATGTACCCGTTGAGGGTCGGGTTACTCCGAAGCGACCGTTTGTCCCATCAAATAACTAGCAACGCTATTGAGCGACGCCGGTTTAGGGCCAGGAGCGCCAGTACGGAATAGCAAAAGGTACCGCTAGGAAACGCTTTTGGTCGCCAGCTCTGAAGAAAAACTTCCGGTGGGGGTAAAACCCTAAGCACGTCAGTGATGATCCCACGCTTTGCAGCGATCTAAGCTATAGAGACTCGTAAGCTTTGCCGTGGTGGCGCCAAAGTGATACTATGTTGATAGCGAGTCACAGTAATAATTCCACACCTCCCTCGGGAGGCACACTTTAGTGGAAGGCGTTTTCGACCTAGTGTCCTGGACGCCCAGGCGGCCGCTTGTAGCAGCGACCGTTCCGGGGTGGGGGGGGGGGCTTCCCGGTCTTTACGTCCCTTAGGGGGCCAGAAGGCCGAGGGGGTTTTCCGGGAAGGCCCATGAAGAGCGCAGGCTCGGGACTGCTGATTTTCTTCCACATGTAGGAATTCTCAGAGTTGGGCCATGTTATATCGACGGCTTAGGGGTTTTTTCACAATGCGTCGATATAAACGATAAACGATGTAAACTAATGTGGTGGCAAAATATTATGATGCGCTTGAAATTTCTTTATGAACATGTGCGTTAATAACTGAAAATGTACAAAAGAACATGTACCTGCTTTTTTGAAGTTTTACACAACAGCATTAACGTTATTTGTTCAATGAAGTGGTCGGCATACTCTTAAAAATGGACAGACACGTTTGCTAACAACAAAATGGCATATGTGCTCAAACTTTTCATCCGTTTAATCGAAACCGAATAACCGCAACATCATGTAGTTCGTTTATTTACGTATTACCCGGAGTTAATTTTTTAATTTTTTTTATTTTGTGTGTGTGTTACGGCAGACTACCAGACCCAACACGCAAGCAACCGTGACATCAAAGCGCTTTCTTAAAAGTGATATTCAGATCCATAAATAACATTAAAATACACGTCATCACTTTTTTTCGAGTTCGCTTATGTAAGATTTTTAATTTTAGAAATGTATTCGCAGAGGAACGAAGCACAGTACCAGAAGTAACACAGCGCTGAGAGCTGAACGCAAGAGGAATTTGACGACATCAGCAGACCTCGTGATTTTGAAATTTTATGCCTCCGCCATGATTGTTCTAAAAAAATAAGGAAAAACATGGATTGGACAGTAAAACCGGCTTTTCATTTAACGATTAACTGGTTCATGAAAACAAACTGACTTAACAAAAATGATACTCGAGGAAACCAACGTTAAGTCTCAAATTTGCCCTGTTTTGTGCTCGAGATGTTAGGGTTCAGGGACGTAAAGGAATGGACATAACTAATGAATTTTTTTTAGACAAAGAGAGAATATTGAGCGATTCCATTTCAAAAGCGTCGACTTAATAGGGTTTGCGAGATAACCGAGGTCGAGATAAGTGGGTTCGACTGAACTGCCAACCCTTCAAAATTGATTAGATTGCTTGCAATTTGATGATGGTAATGAAGATATCATAGACACAAACTGGGAAAACTTAAAATAAATTGTTATAGTATCTTGCAATAAAATACTTAAAACCACCCCGAAACACGAAACAAACAAAAAACTGAATCAGCGATGAGAAATGGCATAGATTGAAAGGAAACATGCAAAAACTAAAGGTAAATCAAGCCAAAACAAGAAATTTTAAACAACTTTTCTAACAAGAATATCAAACAATTTCAAAAGAGGTCATGCATATGCTCACAAATGACAAACGAACATTTTATAGTAAGCTCGCTGAACAGCAGACAAAGCAGCAGTGAAAGGAGATCTAAAATAGTTAAACAATATTCCTAAACTTTTCAATGGCAAAAATCTAAATGCAATGTATAAGTCCGAGACGAACAAAGTAATGTTCATTGCTCCATAGATGAACAACTTAGAAGATGGAAAGAATATTTCCAGAAAGTTATAAACAGATCAACCCGACTGAATCACTCGATCTTACCACATGATAACCACTAAACATAAATATGGAAGAGATATCCAACGAAGAAATATGGATGGCTATCAATCTAACGAAGACAGTGAAAGCAGCATGTGTAGCATACGTACCAGTTGAGGTCCAACAAATATTGAGGAGTTAAAATCATTACACAAATCAACAGTATCTTCAACAAATTTTGGTCAAATGAAAACCCTCCAGCAGAATGGAAAAGCGCTTACTGATTAAAATGCCAAAGAATGTTGATTTGTCATAATGTGAGTATTATCAGTACCAAGCAGGCTCTTTGGCAGAAAGATACTCAACAGAAGAAAAGATTCTTGCGATGACTTAACGAGAGAAGAACATAATGGGTTCAGAAGAGGAAGAGCATGCATTAGCCACATAGCAACATTCCGGTTAATTAAAGAACACTCAATTAAATAGCAATCACCTCTTTTTGAAACATCGGTGGACTTTAAAAAGGCCTTTGATAGCATTAATAGAGACACTATATAATACTTATATCACAACTAATGACGAAATATGGAATACAAAACAAAATAACAAACATCATCCAAAATATGTACGAAAACTTCGACAAAATTATTTTTAGGCCGAGTATAGGTAATCCAAGTTATTTTATTCATCCGACAACACATGATGAATCATCTCTAGAACTAAACCATCTCATATCTCAATGTATAGCTATATTGGACTCTGAAACAAACTTGATACAAATAGCAATAATAAATTTCATTAAAAAAATTTAACCACTGGAAATGCTGACAAAGTTAACGAGTTAATTACACGTACCAAGTCATGAGTGTTACTTTCTCGTTATCTTCAGTTAATTTGTTAGTTAATTAAAGCTGAGTAATCTGCCACAGCCCTCTGAGATTTTGTTTTCAAATAAACTATCAGCGGGTAGATTTTGTTTGTGGGATACTACATTTCGTGACACAAAAACAAAGTTTTAAAGATCACCAGGTGTTTCATGACAACGAAGGTGGTTGAATTCGGTCGACAATATGTAATAAACGTATTCTCTTTATTGTATTGTTAACGTTTTAAAACTAATCTTGTGTAATCAAGATGTTGTACAAAACATCTATTTCTAGCCTAACAGGCATTGCGTTATCTAAATCAGTGTCCCATCATGACACTGCCTAGCATAATACATTACATTTTAAATATTTATGAAACCTACAATAATATTATTAAGTAATTTAGATACATTTTAATGTACTTGATGTCGAATATCAGCGGCGTAGCGCATGTATGTGCCGCCCGGGGCAAAACCAAAATTTGCCGCCCCCTCCCCCCCGAAAAATGTGTTAACGCTGTAAAGTAAATATAGTTGTTTTTTGTTTTTTTTTAATAATAATGTCACTATAATATAGATAAAAAAGAAAAGCCTTATTTCTTTATGAAAATTAAAATTTCTGTTTTACCTGATGGCACCATCTTTCGTGTAACATTGTTTTCAGCCTTGCCATGCTAAATAGCCTAAATTGAAATGGCAATAAGTTCGACAATTTTGATGTTGGTTTTTTTTTTTTGTTTTTGTTTTTTTTTCGTGGTTTTTTTCATTGCTTAAGACAATTGTAAATAAAAGGGATACATATTTTGGATCGCCGAAAATTTGCCCTCTGGACTTTGACTTGAGATTCGATTAAAAGGATTATGTCTCCACATAAAACTTTATCAAACGCATAAACATCCTTTAAGTATTCAATTAATTCTCTGTGAGCAACTTCTGCTTTGTATTTTTTTCTAGCCCTATACATTTATAAATTACTTCGGGCATCTTTGACATATATTCGAAAATAAAAAGATTTTATTGTGACTAGCAAAGTTGCTGCTTCTGTTGGTCCGATGAGCTTTTTATTATTGCATCTGTCAGTTTTTCTATAGCTTTCAAAATAATCTCAAAATTGCTCTATGGAATATTCACTATTTGCATTCTGAAGCATTGCGTGTAAACTAATTAGATATTCAAAACGGTTATGGGCATGAATAAGAATGCGTAACAACCTCCTAGAGCACTGAAATAGATAATTCGTTTCAAGTTGATTATCATGTAAACAATATAGATTTGATGAACTATTTCAGCAAGATTTGACAGTGAGATTTTATGTTACTGCGTTTCTTAAACGCCTGTGTACTTTCCTGCCATAAAGAAGAACTATTAACACATGATGATCCTCTGCAGTCAATTACTTTAAGATCGTCATTTATTAAAATAATTTCAGAAATGTTTTAAGCAGATTCACTTTTAAGTCACTGAAAAATTCTAAAGATAAACTTCTTTAATTTGAATCATTTCATATTTCTTAACTGGACTTGTTTGGTGATGTGAAATATATGAAGAGCTAACAAATACAACAGCATATTTTTCGCGATCTAAATCTCTAAAAATGGCTATGAGCACAATTAAATTTTAGATGGCACTTTTTTAAAACCTTTTTTTTTTCATACGATGTTCAGGGGGTGCTCAATCGTACTTGACAAGCAAATGCATCAAATAAAAAAAGCAAATTTTTTATCGTTTTTTTAAAAATCCTTTCCAATTTCAAAACAAAAATGGAAATTTTGAGCACTTTTTCATGGGTGTCTTCTTTTTTATATATGCGTGCAAGTTTTAATTTAATTAAATAAGCAATTTTTCTTTAGTTTTCTTGATCCTTCAAATGAAAAGACATTAAATTAAAAATAGCAATGTTTTGTAGAATAAACCTTGTAAGTACGCCAACAATTTTTTCCAATAGTTTATTTAAGTTAAAGTCAACTTTGAATTAATTAAATATACCATAACCTTATTGTCGTATTCTTACAACAATTCAGCATGTTTGTTTTCCACTTCGATAGCATTAGTATTAGAAGACCTGAGATTCATAAGGGAGTTTGAAGTTGTGACATCTGAAACGATAATTTGAATAAAATAGTTCCGTTATTTCTTTTAATTATTTTATCGTTGCTTTTATTTTCTTTTAAAAAGCTTTATTTTAACGCTTTTTCTTTTCTTAAGCAAATTAACAAGGGATTATCCGTTCCTCCACCATTCACACACAATGTGCCGCTCGGAGCTTGGCTAATGATTCATGTACCATAAGTTTTGCTTTTACAACAGGAGCAGCTGTCAAATTTGAAGAATCATTAGAGCTACCACTACTTCAGTGTACCATTAACGTACTACTCAAGTACTTTTCAGTACAGTACATTTAGTATCAGAAGAATTTATATCCTATAAGGAGTTTGAAGGTTTGACGTTTGAAAAATACACATCCCTTAGGGTAGTTCCTTTATTCCTGTTATAAATTAGCCTACAAATTTGGTTTTTCTTTTATTTCGATAAATAAGTCGACTTTCTTTTTTTAAACAAACTAACGACCAGAAATTTGCAGCCCCGGGCAAAGTGCCACCCGCGGCATTTGCCCCCCTTGCTACGCCACTGGCGAATATCACCTTAAGATGAAGAAATAGAACATTTCGATAAATTGTGAAAGCTAATTGAATGTTTTGTTTGTTTATTTAACTAAACAATTAATTTACAATAAGGATTTAGTTTTCGACTGCATAATTTAAATTATATTTCAATTTTTTTAAAGATAAAATCTAAAAATGAATTATTTTATATTTTAATTGATTGACACTTAATTTAAATACTATTAAAATTCGAAGTGATATAATTGACATTGGTGACGAACATAGAGGCTGACAACATAATAAACTTACAGCAATTAACAGTGTTAAATAGTTAGATTGCAAATTATTGTGCAACGATGCTAAAAATGATAAGACGAGGAAGGCAACATGCCTTGAGGTGACGCTTTTCTATTTTAATCAAAATTTCTGTTAATGTTTTCTGTAATTTGAAGCAAATTTTTAACTATGATTTCAATTATAAAGCTCAAAATCGATTGATTCACTTCCAAATTTTTTGAAAAACAAAATAATTACAGTGGGTCAAAACCTCTATTAGTTTTAAACTTAGACAAACTGACATTTTGACTAGAGAAACAAGAAATTGTTTTCACGTTTAAACATCTAATTTGTCCCGTCACAGGGCTCCTCAAACAGGAAAACACGAGCTTGAACATAAGCTCAAGTCAGCCACCAGGAGAAATTGCAGTGAAAAACTTATATATGGGACTCGAAATGTTTCAGATTTCTTAGAGAATTATAATGTGAAAATGTGATAATGTTTTGCAAACGTCAGTTTGATCTACGAATAAAAGCCTGTAGGTAGGGCAAGTAGCGTAGACTATAACTATTGACATTCAAAAAAGCAAAAACTTTTTGTGTTGATTAGTTGTTTCATCACATTCAGAAAAAAGGGTACATCATATTACATTGCAGAGCCGTATTTTATTTCCTGTTTACAGACACTTCTAAAGAATTTTGATGTTAAATAAATTTTCACAGTATTCATTTCAAAAGACAAGTTTTCATTTAAAAATTTCTTCACGAGCCCAAATGTGAACACAGAAGATCTTCAGTTTGTCCACCATTGCATCAACAATTTCACAGTACCAGGGCGAAATATCATTCCCGGGTAATTGCACGGGAACGAGTATGGTATGGTTACTTCTAATAAAGTTAGCTGAAGAAATTTTAGTCTTCAACTTCTTAAGTCAAATAAATTTTTGACTTGAACTTTAATTCATAACATCATATTAGCTAAGAATTTTTTTAAACTATACATCTGATATTATTAAATTTACTTTGTGTTGCATATTGAATGATTGTTTTATTATATTCCTAAATCAATAGAAAAGGATAGTACAAAATGATAGTATAGGATATATAAAAATTAATTTACTTAAAGCCAATTATAAAGTTGTTAAGCAATTAAGGTTGACAACTGCAATAATTATCTTATCTACTTTAAACGCTCCTTTTATATACACAAGAACAATGATGTGTTTGTGTGAATATATCCTTTTCGACAGCATTACTTTAAAATATATTGAACTAAACGCGTACTTACCAGCCGGCCTATTGAGGTTACAAATTTCAAGTAGGTTACTTTCAATTACTCTTAAAATAGGAAAATCTTGTTTTCAACTGAATTAAGGACTGATCTGATTCAATAATGGGGGCAAATCTCATAATATTAAAAGGGCTCTAAAATAATTTTTAAAATGTAAGTTAATAATTTGAACATAAGCTGATACATAACAGCACTATCTGGCTATCATTCAGCGTGACAGCACACGCACTTCTCTAATAAGGTTGTCATTAGATGTTGGATTTTATAATAGGGAGGAGAACTCATAATTAGATTTTTTTTTTTTTTAGTTTGTTATTTTAAAAAAAATATAATGTGTACCTTAAATTCAATTACAATTTGTATGGAAAAAAACAATTATATAAAAATAATAATTTTGCTAAGCCATAACTAAGAATGCTACATTTTATTGTCGTAGACTTTTATCTATGCTATAGAAAAGGAAAATAGGTATTTTTTAAAAGGAAGATTATACATTTTTTAAAACAAATGAGTAAGCTTTCCGATATCTCGTTAACCAAAGAAATACGCATTCAAGTAAGAGTAATGCGTAGGTTGTTGTTATTCTTTTTTTAATAATGATTATTGATGATTTGTATCTTTTAAAAATGAATTTTAAAATGTGTTTAACACTATTATGGCTGTAGACACTAACAGATTCTTTAATAATATAATATTTAATTGTTCCCATTATCTTCTCCCCCTATTTCTATCCAAATTGTGTAATTTTAAAAAATTATTTTTATCTTTAACTGCACACATAAAAATACAAGTGAGTGGTTAATGTGCATGGATTTCTGTGTGCTTGCATGTGATAAAAAATGAGTACCTTTGTTTAAATTCCATCAATATTATTTGAAAAGTTCGCTTAAATGTACAAAAAATATATTTCCTAAATTTTTTTTTTAAATTTTGGTAACCAAATTACATTTCTGGGCATGTTCATAAATTATAACATTTTTAGGTGTAATATTAGCAAAGTAAACAAAATGAGGGGTAGGACTGCAATCAGGCGTATACAAAATTAAATGGAAAAGACGTAAACAAGGTAAGGGTTAGCCTGACCGGACGTAACAAAACAGCGAACATTTCAGCAAAGAGCCTTTATCAACAAACATACAATACACAAATAAAACGAAAATAAAAATATAAATTAAAAAAATAAAAATAAAAAATGAAGGAACTTAGCTGCGGTGAAATCCAAAGTATCCAAAAAATATTAACAAATAATTATTTCCATAAAACCTATGTAATTATTATTGATGTTAACACTGCCATGGCGGGTGAGCACAGTTGACTTGAAACACTTGTTTGTAACAAAGTCATCTAAGAGGGTGGCAAAATTTCAAACTTCAAGTTTTCATTTACCAACAAGAACTTTGTTTCAAACATCATTAATGTGATTATGCCAGTGATATTATGTCCAAATTAGATCTTTTGCATGATGCATGGAGACTAAATGATCAAAATAAAAACACCAGCTTTAAAAAAGAAATAATGATAAAATTAGTACATATTATAAAATCAAATTAAGGAAAAGAACAATGACAAGACGAAAGTGAACCATTGAAACGTTTGAAAAGCAATGTTAACCCAGGGGTTGGGAAACTATGGCTCGCGAGCAATATGTGGCTCTATTAATTAGTGCATATTGTCAGGGGTATGAGAATCACTGCGTTTTTGAGTTGTATTTTGCCTGGTCACAAGCTCATGTTTTGAGCTGTGAACGAGATTCACGTGGGAGCGTTGTTCAGTACATGCAAGGTCTGTCAAGGTCCACGGTATAAAACTCGTGTGTGTCTCAATGTGTGAGGAGATATGTTGCAGAGACCAGTGGCGTAGTGACAAGTCGCCGAGTGTCAGGAGCACGAAGGATACCAGAGCTTTAGGGTTGCCGTGTTGGCCGGCTGGACTGTACGCCGGGCTTATGTTGTATCTAAGAGACACAGAGATATGGTAGTGGTTGAGAGTTGTACATAGGTGACGTGTGGAGACTAATGTAAATAAAGATTGCTGTAAAAAGGGACTTGAGTTCAATTACTGTGCAACAGTTGTTGGTGTGCGAGCCGGGGACCTGATCCCTAGACAACGAAACCTGACACATATGGCTCTGAAAATAAATTAAAGTCGCATTTGTTTTTTCTTCCATCATCTAGCTAATGCCTTATCTTACCTTTTAATCTGTCACAGAGATAAGCTATGTTCTTAAAAGGACATTACAGCTTTCAACGCTTTGTCCATCGTTTAAGTCTAGTAGTGCATTTTTATTAGAGTTAAATGTTGAAAGAGCATCATTTTCCTTGTTTGATCAGGCAACAATTTCCATCTATTTCCTGATGGGAAAATTAATTTGTAGGCGTTTGCTCTGCCATACGAAAAAAATGTTTGTATCCCTGTATTTATGTGAGCTTTGCATTAAAATAAATGTATGCTACTTTGCCAATTTAGAGTTAGTTGTTTTACATACTAATACCATTATGCAATTTGATCTTCTATCATCTACTGTTTCAAAATTTAATGCTTTAGCTAATGGTGTAATTCGTGTCAGTTTTGAATATTCTTCCGTAATGAATCTAGCAATACTTTTCTTTCGATTTTGTTTTTTAAATTGGACAAAATTATTTACAGAGATAAAGAGTTTATGTCCTAGAGATATTTTCAGAAAGTTGGAAAAAAAACCTTAATATGTTTAGATACCCTCAGATTTATTATAGATTTCAAATAGACGATGTTTGCATACAATTACACTACAAATTTACTGTACAATTGAATTTTTAATATATGGCATTTCATTTTATGACTCACACGGGATACGATATTTAAAGATTGCATTTTTAACGTCAGCTTTAATCATTAAAAGTTAAGTTTACATTTACACAAAAAATAAAGTAAACAAGTGAGTCAAAGAATTGTGAAATTATTTATAATTGACGGTATTCGTTTTTTGTGACAGACTTTTGTTATCCTAACTCAGTAATGGCGTGCCATTGGCCCGCGTGCCGCAGTCTGCTCACAGAGCCTCATCAGTTGTCATGTAACTAAAATCTTTTGTCCGTATTATATATCCCTATAAAATTACGTCATTTATATATTTTTTTATTCTTTCATTAAAAGTTTAATTTAAATATTTATTTAACTATGACACTGGTATATGGCTTCAAACGGATTTAAGATTTTCATTTATCGCCATGTAGATGATATAGATATGTTTTAATCAAATTTACTACCTTGCAATCGTTTCGGCTAATACTAACACTTGTAACGTGGCAAAAAGTACGTTTAATTTGAATCAACTTATGTTAGCTAAACGAATTCAAATTCATTTCATACTACATGTGAGTTTTAATACTTTCATCTTTACAAAGATTCCAGTTTTCTGATCTAAACAATTTTAAATATAATGTAAATAATGATTTAATGTTCTAAACCAGCAACTGCAAGGTTTGGGGAATGGTTTTAATGATGTTTCGGGATATAAAAACATTTAAAATAAATCTGTATGTTTTTTAAATAGATCTTGAAATTTGATAGCTGAAATGTGTTTCACATCAAAATAAGCATATATAAAATACTACACGATTGCAAAGAACTTAAAGAGGGAATGTCTTTATCAATTACGTTCAAACTAATGAAAACACACGGGTTGCTATACTTTCTTTATTTGGACAATCTAATCGTGTGAACAGCTTTGAGTATATCAAATTTGACATAAGAAACCGACGGATAGAAAACCTGAAAACTGTTTGCTTTGCGTTCAAAGTAAACAGGCATGATACTTCGTTTGACGAATAGTTGGGGAAATTTTTTTTTTTACATGATAAATCATTTTAAAAAAACCTATACATCAAATAATGACTTGTTTTTCAAATATTTAATTTCTTATTGCTTTAATTGAATGCTTTTTATGACTATAAATTCCAAAAACCAACATTCCATTTTACTATAACTTTATTCCCTCTAATTAGACTTGTCTTATTTAACGAACGGATCCTGACATTTACTATTAATCTAATCAGACTTGTACATACTTCCTCACAGATGAAATCACAGTAGAGAGTAGCAAAATAGAGAGCCTGAAATTAATGATAAGTGATGATGGCTATCTCGTACTCTTCATAGAGAACAATTTAATTGTTGGAGAAAAAACAAAAATAACCAAACATTTCACTCAGATTAGGAAAAAAAATACAAACCTTAAAAAAATATATATTACAATTAGAAATAATCCTTTTTTTACAATAAAGATTAAACATTGACTGAATAATGTAGAATTTATGGAAAGAAACTCTGACCATACACAATTGATCCTAGTCAGCGTTTGAAAAATAATTTTTAAGAAATTGTGCCTGCACTTTCAAAAATGCACATTTTCTTTTAAAAATGAAATTGAAATTTCCGAAAAAAAAATATCAAGCCGATTCTATATTTATCATTCATCTTCAAAAATACTTTGCGATAACAATTTAATGTAGATCTATAGCAAAATGTTATCAATTATTATTTTTTAAATCATTGATTAAAATTGTGCAGAACACAATTAGACTATATTGTCAGTGAATTTGTATTTTTTTAGTGTGTTTATTTGTATTTTTAATATTTTTTTTAATTCGATTTTTTTTTACTTGAAGAATCACGCTGGCCGCAATACTGAAAAATTGATTATTGCCATTAATAATTTTGCTTAGTTATATATTTATTTTTCAATTCACCCCTTGCATTCCCCCGAAAATATCCCTTTTAGTGGCAAGCGTGATCGACTGGCGTTCCTATGGTCACGAGTTCGAATCCATGGGAAGCCTAGGATTTGTTCCCCGGGCCAACAAAAAGACAACTGCTGCCTTGCAGATGGTCTTGGCTGACCAGAGGCTATGGAAGCAAATACAGAAAATACAGCAGGCTGAAGTCGGGGACCACGGGCCAATTGGCGCAAAACTCGTGGCACGCAAAACTCAATATTCAATATTGAGAACGAAGAAGAAGATTAATACACTTTTAAATAACACATTATCTGTACAACATTGGGCATCAGAAAGTGTATTGTGCTTTTCTAGTGGAATTTAAAATTAATTCTGTTGTAGCACTGAAGTAGTCATGTCGAGTTAAATGTTGTGATTGCCTTAAATATATGTAACATTTTGCTTTTCCCCAAAGTTGTCTTTCTTTCTTTAATATCCTCATACAATTAGATTTTGTTAGTTTGATTAACAAAATATCATAAGGAAATTTTTAAAAAACCTGTACATCTACTGCAGTGGTTCCCAAAGTGGTCCCTACGGACCCCCAGGGGTCCACGGAACCATTCAGGGGGTCCGTGGACAATTAAAATTGATTTGGGGGTCCCTGAACAACGTCAGGGGGTCCGTGGAAGGTTTTAAATTAGTATAAAATAATGGGTTTTTTATTATTACGGAAATAAAAATAAAAAACAATGCATACTATTGTAGTTGTTTGATCTAAGAATAGAAAAAGAACTACGATATTCCAACACCTGTAACCAATCAAAATGCTTGGTTGATTGAAAGGCTTGCCAAGTTTGATGCGTGAGAGAGGCAGAGACACAATATGTAGGTCATCAAAATACAATCTTTAAGCGGAAATGACGATGATTGCAGGGTTGGGTAAATTGTGACGTGTTGGTAAGTTACATTTATCCAAGGCAGGAGGAATCTAGCTTTACATTGATACCACATTTTATATATGGTTGGACGATTCTAATACATGAATCAGGGCAGCAAAAATTCCATTTTAAAATTCAAAATTCGACCAAACACCTTTTTTTAGAGAGTTAGCAAAATAATATTTAAAAATATTTTTTAACATAGATTCTGTTACATTTTTAAAAATATTGTAAACATTAAAAAAGTATATTGAAACATAGAAATCTCACCCGCATCCCCGTTTTTTTTATTTTCGAAGTTTTAGATGGCACAGTGAGACACCAAAAATATTTTATGCTGCTAAATGCATAACTTGCTTACTAAGCCAGGAAATATAGTGTTACCAATGTGTCTTCTGTGAAATAAACTTTGTGGAACTATGAAACTTTCCAAGCCCGAGGAACACTTAATGAAAACCCTTAGTGATCAAAACGATAACGTTTTAATGTTTTTTGAAGCAGTCCAAGACACATATTTGAAAACTCCCTCTTTTCAAGAACTCATAAGGACAACACCTAAGTAAGAGGACTAAACGTAGACATCTAAGACGTAGGACTGGACTGCGTGCGTACTACAATATTTCTTTATTGATTGCGAAGTCTGGAAAGCCCAACACGATTAGGGAAGAACTTATTTTATCAGCTGTGAGTTAGGTGATAAGCACTGTGTTGCACAAACCAGCTTTCAACATCACAAAAACAATTAAACTGACCAATATTTCAGTCCAAAGAAGGATTAGCAAAATGTCTAAGTGTGTTGAAAATTATTTATGTTGAGTTCTTAAAAAATGTCTGAATTTTCTCTACAACTTGACGAGTCCACTTTACCAAAAAAAGTAGGCTTTACTTTTAGCGTGTGTAAAACTTTGTAAGAGAAAATAAATTTTGCCAAGACCCGTTTGCTAAATTTTTGGAAACAGATATGAAAGGTGAGGCGCTCTTTACTGAATTAAAAAAAAGATCTTTCAATGAAAAAGCTGTACCCATAACTAGTATCATTTCTATTGCTACTAATGGTTCTCCAAAAATTGTAGGAAAATACTGAAGCTTTCTGACACACTTAAAACAAGCTGTACCAAATGTATATTTAGTGCATTGTGTCATTCATCGACATAATTTAGTTGCAAAATTCTTAGTGAAGTTTTGCATGGATCACTAGATTATGTCAATGGCGCAGTTAATAAAATCAAAAGGAATGCCTTCAATAATGGCTAAACTTTGTTTGAAAAATTTTGAAGACTATAATCGTTCACTACTTCACACAGAAGTACGTTTTTTAGCAAAGAATATAAGTTTAAATCGATTTTATGCTCTCTTATTCAGTGCTGGAATTCCTGGAAGGCAAAGACAATGATTTAAGACAAAATTTAATTAACTCAAAAAATGACATAGCCCATATGACTTATTTGTTTGCCAAATTGAAAGAAACTAATTGGAAACTACAAGGTGACCAATTAAATTTAATCAAAACTAAAATGGTAATATCTGCATTTGTTGCAAAACTTTTTTTTCTATAAACCAAAATTCGGGATGAAGAAAATGATCTCAGATTCAAAATCTCTCAAAATTGCCAAGAGAAATGAAATTTTGTTTGCCTACTGTCAACACTTCATGCAGACCTGAACCAAAGATTTGTAGACATTCTTCACTTGGATATTTCCGACTGGGTGTTGAACCCTTTTGCTTGTAGACAAACTCAGATCCCAGACATAGATGAATTAATACTAATACAGGAGCAACCTATTGAATTATCCACACATGAGGAACTTAATTAAACCAATGTTTGAACAAGGATGCAACAAATTCTGGTTACAAAAAGAGATTCCAATTGTATTTCCTGCATTATGGGTTATTGTTCAAAAGTTGTTGAATACTTTTCCGTCTTCCTATTTGGTATAACGTGGATTCAGTGCAGTTATGAATCTCGTCACAAACAAAAGAAACTTGCTAGATATTAGTGCTCATGCGGATTTGCAATGCTACTCACAAACATTTAGCTGTTCATAAATCTCGTCAAGTTCATCCTAGTCATTAAAAACAACAACTTTAAGTGAAGTTTAAATAAATAATTCTCCAATAAACTGTTTTTTTTTAAAATTAGTAAATTTGTATGCTAAATATTTATATAGCGTTTTCACTTGGGGGTCCGTGGGCAAGTTTTGACTATAAAAGGGGTCCACGGGCAAAAAAAGTTGGGGAACCACTGATCTACTGAATACAAAAACGCTAAAATGGAAATGATATAATTTGTCTTTAACATATTAAACTATTCCTTGCATCAGAATTACGATAAATTTATGAAAAAAATTTACGCAAATGGATATAAATTATTGCTCTCTTCTCTTTTTTGTGATAGAACTGATCAGTTGTTAGTGATTAGATCCTACAATTGAAATACAGGGACATTCTAAAGTGGTGATTTTTTATGAATACTTATGTTAATTAACGTTTTTTCTTTCTCTCAATCAGTCAATTTTTTTTTTGCTTTGTTGCCATAATTCCTAATTTCTTTACTTCCTGGGCCGGGGATTTTTTATCTAGAATATTTACTTTGATCCATGATTTCCTGTTATCTGCATGAAAATATATCCTTAAGAAAGAAATTTGTCAGATCATGAATAAGCTTGGGATGATGGCGTTCAAAGACAAAATTTTACACACTAAAATTATTTATAATTTTTGGAATTCCTTCATTAAATTTATCTCACAGTTCTAGTCTTTATACAAGAAAATAATTAAAATTTTTAAAAAGTTTTTTAGGCAATATAGGACAGAATTTATATTACTTATTTTACTTTGTTTATATAAATGAATCCACGTAACTGAAGACTTAATTATACTTATTCCTAAATTCTATTTCAATTATGAAAATAGTTATTTCCCTTCACTTCAGTTTATTTTTTAAGGCCTTTCCTCCACACCCTAGCCTAATTATCAATATTCAACATTTATTTCAACTTATAATTTGTGAAATACACCCAAGATATATTTTTTCCACAAAAAATTTCCAATTGTACGAAAAGAAATGAAATTGAATATTCTTTTTATAAATAGAAATTATTTAAAATTATACAGTTTTATTAATCGTAAGCAAATATTTAGCCCCTAAAAAGTATTTCTCAACAGTGCGGAGTTATATCGTGCGACCGGTTGTTACGTTCCTCAGTTAGATGGAAGGGTAACTGGGGAGGGGGAGAGCTATGATTTGCTTGTTCCGTACAGTAAAGCAAAAAGTCAAGCACAAATGTCCGTCGAAAAGTCAAGAAGTATTTGCACATGTTCATATGTACAGCACCCGTAGTGTAATACGGTACAAAAACCATAATGTTTTTTGTATATGTCTTGGAAGCGGGTCGTCTTATACACCATATCCTCTTTATACGCAGTTATATATGATATGGTAGAATTAAACACCAAATAATAGTAATAACGAACACCTAAGCAACCCCTGTTTTTTAAGATGATTAAATTCAAGTTCACTTTATACTTTAGTTTTTAAGATGTTTTCATGAAAATATAATTATTTTATGTAAATGTCCTTAAAATTCCTTACAAACATGAACAATATATTGTAATAAAGAAAAAAGCCCCC
>MUZC01004498.1:228887-240918 GCA_002072015.1 Radix auricularia | reverse complement strand
GTAGATGTATAAAAGCTTATATTAAAATGTAAAATTGATATGTCGTCTGTAATTAAATAATTTCTTCACACTTATTTCTATAGTAATTTATCAGTCACTTCGAGCCATCGTCATGTGATTTTTTTTATTGCAAAATACAATTTAAAGTTTAGAAAGGTTTTATTTTCTTTAAAAGTATATATGCGCCAATTAGCCTCAATCGTACCAAATTACATATTATAATTATAAATAATGCCATTTAAATAGCGACAATATGTTCTTTTCACTGTTTATTTTCCATTGTGGCAATTGATGAGAGTAATCGTCCAACTAATGCGCAAGGGCTCATTTCTTCTAAAATCAAACATGAAGTAAAAACCATCTCTGAAAAAATCACTGGAGATTGATCTTCTCATTAACAGTTTTTTAAATTTCCATGACTTCCCGTTATCTTTTATTCAAGCACCCATGCAGATCGCATCGGCAGAAACTTGTGTTCATACAGTTAACGGAATTTTTCATAATCCAGTGCATAATTTTAACTATACATAAACCATTACCTGGTAAACGTCTTTTCAATATTTAATTTCACTTTTAGCAATGTATGAAATAAATTGTTATTTCACAACTAATACAAACACACAGTCACACGCACATACAGACGCACATACATACATACACATAAACACACTCGCACACATGCATATTCACACAATCGCATTATAATCAAGATAAATGTAACATCAAATAAATCAATACAATAAAAGCTTCATGACGCCACTAAATTGTTTTTTTTTACGGCGCGCAAAACCAAACCCCTCTGTTAATCTCAAACCCAAAATCATTATGATTTTACGTCTATACTTTCATTTTTAAAAAAAGTTAGCAAGAGTTGCGTGGTATAGGGGCTTCACACACACTGACGGACGGAAATGTGCTTAGGCGCATTATTATATAGATGGTGAGCTTGATATTGTCAACAGAAATATTGTTTTTTATCATTGGTAAATTACTGAACCTTTAAGAGATTGGTGAAGCATTGAAAAACTATTATTTTGAGTTAATACCAGTTGTAATGTTATTTTTATACCATAATTTTTCTATGGTTAATTTTTTGTAATCACTGTTAGAAATTATTTCAGCTAAGAGAATATTACATTACTTTGTATCCATTAAGGAACATTTGAGATCCCTCCACATTATAAATTAAAGATTATATTTATATGTCGTAAATTTGATTCAAAATAGCAATGAATTAAAGATAATATAGTATGGACAAGCATAATTGATGATTATATGTATTAGCCAGATTTTAACATATTTTTTGACTTGTTTTAAAAAGAATTTCATTGTGCATTGATGCTTAATATTTCTAGCTATAAATAGACTGGAAAAACAGAAACTGTATTGGTGAGACAGCTGAAGCGTGGCAATATATAAACGCCTCTGTAATGTTAAACTTTTGTTGTGAGTGTTGGAGACAACACTATTTTCAAATTGCTGTGTACTTTGTTTTTTGTTATGACCTAAAAATGTTTTTGGTAAAATATTTTTTAAGGAGGGGGATGGATGTCACGTGAGACACGTGGATGAAAGGAATGCGGTGGTGTAATCTGGGTTGAATGAACGTCAATAGCCAGTCAGTATATTATTCACGAGAAAAGAGAAACAAGACGAGACTTGTACTGGTGTTGAGTTGAAAGGGTGAAAGAAGAACACGTACAGTTAGAGATGAAAAGTTTAGAAGATGTGAGAGACAGATAATAACTATTTGAAATCTAGACATTACTGCCGTACATTGTGACATACTTGTATATAGACATTAAATGTAAAAAGTTTTATTCCTGACTTCAATGGATGCACTGAATTATTGTGTGAGAGAGGAGATGGTTTGACAAGCCCACTAGAGAACGAACCCAAAACAGGTCAATCACGAGAAAGTGAGAGATGGGGCCTCGTCGTGTGACATTAAATGGCGTCAGAACCGGTCATCCTGTTACACTAACACAACACGTAACACAAATGGAAAGATTAAACACAGTGACTGACTTTACAACACTTATTTTAATAATAAAATGAAATAAATCACAAAAAATATATTAATACCTGTGGAAAGAAATAATTAGTATAACTTGTTTAACTCTTAACCTAATGTAACAATATTTCATTAGAAACATTGTTTAGACTAACTTGGTACCCTTCTCATGCTATGAATTGATGTGCTCTTCTATATCTAGTTCTCTCCCTCTTCTCCATGTCAAATAATGGTCTTAATCGAGAAAAGCAATCTAATCGTAGTTAATATGTCCAAAATCTTCTAAAAAAATACATGTACGATATCGCTAAACGAAAAACCATGTTAGAGGTGTAACTGACCCGCGGACTGTGCTGTGAATAAGGGTGGGTTGGAGGGAGGTCATAAATAGCTGAGTAACATCTCTAACCATTCATTTCAAGCAGGGAGGGAAGTTGGTAGTTGTACCAAATGCATTTAATGCGAATATTACTTATTTTGCTATTTTATAATTAACATAGTTTGAATTTTGAAAATTGCATTAAGACTTTTTGTAGTTAATCATGTTGCTGATTTTGTCAATATAACAATCGTTTCTTCATTTTATTGTTTAGTTTTTAAAACTAGTTTTGTGTTATCGAACTGTCGTACTAAACAACTGTGCCTAAGCAAACAGGTGTTACTCACATTATCAAAGCATGAAAAATCCAAGCCTAAACGTGTTCCTGTAAAGTATGATACACATTAACTTTTGTTGGCAAGTTTACGTCTAAAATATATATGCAACAAATGCTATTCTATTTAAGTAAATTAGATACATTTATACATTGTATTAAGAAGCCTTCTATCATTTCGCTGAATAAAAAAAGCTTTTTTTTTCCTTTAGAACTTTTTTTTTCATTAGATTAATGATTTTATAATCGTTTAATTTAATTTTTTTTAAATTAAATACTTATATATATATAGTATTATTTTTTATGTAAAGCGCCGTGAATCCGGTTGCTTAGTGCTGTACAGTGCTGTATAAATTATGAGTTGATTAATATTAATTTTAAATATTGGAAATACTTTATTTTTCAATGTATTAAAACCTAAGTTAAATAGTGAAAATAATAACTTTACATTGGTGACAAATAAAGAGGACATAGAGGCTACAAGCATAATAGACTTACAGAAATCAATAGTGTTCAAAATGTATAATTTTCGTGCTACGATGATCTTAAGTACAAGGTGTCATCGGGTTACGACTGTCCCGACTTACGCTGTTTTGTGGCTAGGAAAGCGACCGACAAATTGTAAAACAACAATATTTCGCGTTATTTCGTCTTTTTTATAGTTTTAATACTTTTTGTTCACGGCATAACAAATTGTTTTCTCTTTTTTAAAATGCTTTTTATGTCATTACATCATGTTATATTTCGGGTGCTCGCGGAAAGAATGTGTTTTGTTGTGTTTTAGCCTGAGGAAGACGCTCAGTCTCTGTGTCTCTCTTTCTCTCTCTCTCTCTCTCTCTTTCTCTCTCTCTCTCTCTCTCTCTCTGTATAGCTCTCTCTCGTGATTTGTCCTTTTATAAAAACTTTTTTCACGTGGTAAGGAATTAACTGTAACATTTAAGACGCTTTTTTAAGAAACCGATCACCTTTGTAACCTGAGGAATCCCTGTATAACATGAAAAAACGTGCGTTAAAGTGACGCTTGCTATTTCCATAAAATTTATATAAGTGATAGACTATCCTAATTTGAGCTAAATTATTTTTATGCTTTCAATTTACTACCCTAAATGTATAGCTTTACATTTTAAATTTTTGAAAAACAAAAGAGTTATCAAGCACTAAACCCTCTTTTAGTAGTTTTAACTTAGACTTACATGTTAACTAGAGAAATGAAGAGTTTAATTCAAGTTTGAACAACGTCTTTGTTATACTTAACAGAGCTGCTCAAACATGAAACCTGAACTTGAACATGGGATGAAGGCAGCCGTCAGGAGAGATTGCAGTGGAAAACGAAATTGTAGGACTACAAATGTTTTAAATTTCTTAAATAAATATAAATGTGACGATGGCTTAAACCCCGTTGCAAGCATCAGTTTCATCCACAAGTGTATGCCCTTTGGTAAGCAAAGTGACGAATAAAAATTTATCTTTAAAAATTAATTACCACTACAATGATAATTCTTCTGTGCTACTAAAGCTAAAATATATGCTTTACTTCTAATAAAGATTAGATTTACATACTTTGCCATCAGATTTTAAGTGAAATAAAATTTAACTTGAACTAAAATTCATGACATAGTTATATGTGACATCAGATATATCATTTGTTTAAAAACAAAAAATCAAAGGACGATATTTCTGTATATTTAAAATCTCTTTATACAGAAATTACTTTTGTAGTGCAAATAGATCTAAATAACTTTAAAAAATTATATTCTTTATCAATTTTAAATTGCCGTATAATAGGGTACTCATTTTTTTAAAGGGGATTAGAGAGATTTACAGCAAGCAAGGTTTACAAATGCAATAAATATCATTCATATCCACTATAGGCACTCCTTCTATACACACGATTATTTAGATATTTCTGTTAGCTATTTCATATGTTGACAATTTTTACGTAAACACAGCCTTTTAGCAAGAATGTCCATAAAATAGGCATTACATCAACTAGATCTTTTACTTTGTCTTATCTATATAGACGTTGTTTCCATACAGAAGATCATTGCGTAATCAACTGAAGGTAATTCACAACTCACGGCTATTAGAAATCACGCCATTCCAGCCACCTTTGTTTATCTAAATAGTTTTAGAGTAGGGTGGACTCTGTGACACCATCAAACCGCGTCTTCACGGAGGTTCCAATCCGTTACCCTCGATACAACAGACGAACTCGTGTTTCACGGGATCACCAATTTACGTTTTGTTAATTAAACAATGTTTTTGACTTTAAATCCTTTATATATGAGAGAGAGATAAAAAAATATTTAATATAGTCAATATAATACGCACTGCGCGACAAAAAATTACAGAATGAACGTTACTGAGCACCCCTTGCTAAAAGAACATGGCGGATTTGGTCATCGATGGTTGGAGTGAAATTCAGTTAACCTTATCTTATCTTAGATATACAGACGCTCCTTCTATGCAGAAGATAATTGCGTCCACAGACCATGAGAGATGATCTGTTGGCAAGTGATGCAGCGGTCACAGGCCACGGCTATAGGGGTTCCACGCATTACCCCAGCCGCCTAACTATTGTCTAGTTAGGTACCCATTCGGAGCTGGGTGACTCGGGGACTCCTTAGGCCCCGAGAACAAATCCTCACTTTCGTGTGGATTCGAACTCGTGACCATCAGTGTGACAGTCGAGAGCGCTACCTCTCGACCACCACGTCCCGAGCTCAGCCATTGCATACGACTACATTAAGATACATGAAGATGTACTAAAAGTTCATTAAATTATTTATGGTTTTTCCGATTGTTTTGAAATTTTAATACAATGCACATTATAAGACACAAGTTTATATGTAAATAATTTCAGCTCGATAGGATAACGGGCAATGAGTCATTTTTTAATTTAGTTTTTCCGCCGCCCGACCGACCACGATAGACAAAGAGTGACAGAGAGAGAGTGTGTGAGAGAGAGAGAGAGAGAGAGAGAGAGAGAGAGAGAGAGAGAGAGAGAGAGAGAGAGAGAGAGAGAGAGAGACGGTGAAATTAGTGTTAGGGATTTAAAAATAATTCATAGTTATTGTGTAATTTGTGTTTCTTGCGTATCAAATTTGTTTGCAAGTGATGCAGCGGTCAAAGGCAACGGCTATGAGGGTTCCACGCATTACCCAGCCGCCTAACTATTGTTAGTTAGGTGCCCATTGGGAGCTTAGTGACCCAGGGACTCTCTAGATTATGGGGAAAAATCCTTGCAATCGCAAGGATTCAAACTCGATACCATCTGTACGGCAGTCGAGCCACGCGAACGCCAACTTCCCTTATTCCCTTTAAAGGTTAAATTGTTAATGTTTTTCTAAGGTAATTTTACTTTTCGATTCATTTACTCTGCCTTATTAGTTTAGAATAATAATGTAGATAATACTAGATAATATATTAAGTAAATTACATTTGATAAGTATTTAATTTTATTTATTTGTTCTGAATATTTGCGGTGGTGTGGGTATTTTTTATAAAATCACTATATAGTACAATTTAATGTTTACAATAGAAATTGATTTCTTTTCAATGATAATAGACATTGCTTTATTTCTTAGATTGGATGTCAAAGCCTAACAATGTTTTAGACATGTGCAATTCGTTTGAGAAGACTTTCACGAGTCAAAATCTCACCACATCACTTGTTCTGAAATCAAACACGACTGTCAATCAAAGATGTATTTTGAAAGCACGTGAATCTGGCAAATATATATACTTAAAAACACTTCAAGTTGACTTTGGTAGTCAGTGCGACACAATAGAGAATTGTACCGGTTTGATGAAAATTTATGTGGATGGCAAACTCGTAGCTCAGCTTGAGAAGTAATTAATTAGTCAAGCTAAATTTTAGATCCCAATTCAAACAATTTTAATCGCACTGAAATTTTTTGTGTGTATTTATATCTCTGATATCATTACTTTTTTGTTTCCTCCATTCAGACTCAAATTTAAAAGTATCGAATTTATCTTATTAGATTTATACAAATTCGTAAATATTTGTATTATGTTACTAGATTTTAACACAAAAATACAGTAAAACTACATTTTCTTTATACCGACCTTGCGATTATATCCGTGCTATTTATGCTGATACAATAGATTAATCTCATTCAGTTGCATTTCCGCTTGTTACTTAGCACGTGACGCATATACAACTTTAAAAGAAATATTTTTAAAGTAATATTCTCTCTTTGAGTAGATTTTTTTTGGAGGTAATTGCTATTATTTCAGCTTTTGAATAAAAAAAATATACTCAAAAACTTATTTACATTCATATCAATTCAATAACATAAACTTAGATTAAACAGCAATTGATCACCTTCTTTCTCTCTTACTTCTTAATTCACCTTTGTGAAAGCACTTAAGAGCATGCTATGTATTCAATAATGACTGGCTACAAACGTCCATCAATCCCTGTGGCACTACAGCCCATGTAGGGCTTGGGCCTGCCTCACGACCTCCTTCCACTCAGGCCTTATATACGTCTTATTCTCAAATATTGGATGTTCAGTTGTTGTAGATCTTTCTTTACATCATCCATCCATCTAAGCCTAGGTCTTCCCTTGAGCCGATTTCCCTTGGGGGTTTTGGTGGTGCACCTTCTTACTCCTCCATCATTTGACATTCTTTCTTGGTGTCCTGCCCAGCGCAGTCTTTTTAATTTCTGCAACTATTGTGGTATCCCGATAGAGACTATATAGTTAATGGTTGGTTCTTATCCTCCATCCGATCTCATCCTTTGTTAGTCCATATATTTTCCTGAGAACTGTCTTCCCCAATGTATATAATAGGTTTTCCGCAGTTTTTGTAAAGATCCAATTGCACTTGCATATGTTATAGCTGATCTAATGAACGTTTTATAAAGAGTTTTCTTTATTTCCCTTGTAATGTTTTTTTTTTATTTTGAGAATTTTCTGGCTACTAGAGTATACTTTATTCCCGGCTGATGTTTTTTCTATGATTTCTAACTTAAATTCATTCATTTCATACAGAGGTTATCCTTGGTATTTGAATTGATTTACTGTGTCTAAAGTTTGATACCTAATTTCTTCTATTTCTAGGGTCATGTATTTTGTTTTTTGTTGTTGAATTCCAGACATGCTACAAATGATGTATCTTTTAATTCAATGACAACAAACTACGTTGTTTAAATAAATAAAACAAGTTGTAATTTTGGTACGTCAAAAAACTAAAATTCGATTATCATTTTTTTAAATCACATAATCACTTTTGATTATACTCTATTTAGTTTTCTAATATCTTAATCAAGTCTTCTCTATCAGTCTTTCAGAAAAGCCAACGATTCTCACCGGCAATAATTTTGAAATAAACGTGCACTTGCCAACCGGCCTAGTCTGGCTACAAGTTACTGGTAAGTTACATTATACTTATACAAAGCCTCATAATGTTAAAAGAGCCCCCTATTGCTTTTTAACATGCCTGTAGCGAATTATTAAATGGGACAGACGTAAACAAGGTAAGGATTAGCCTGACAGGACGTAACAAAACATAGACCGTTTCGGCAAAGAGCCTTTTTTAACGGACATACAATACACAAATAAAAGGAATATAAAAAAAAAATATAATAAAATTAAGAAACTTAGCTGCGGTGAAATCCAAAGAATCCTTACCTTGTTTACGTCTGTTCCATTTAATTTTTATAAACCTGATTGCAGTCTCACCCCTTATTCGATTTACTGTAAGGAATTAAAGCGCTAGCAGTTTATCCTCTATACTACACTAATGAAGACGGACCATCTGGTTATTTTTCGGTGTGACAGCAATCACTCTTCTCTAACAATATAATGAGGATTGGGGTATAATTTAATATTAAGGGTGTAAACTGTATTTATCTCATTTTATGTTTTTTCTGCTTAAAATTTATAAGTCCAATTTTAAAAAAAAAGTATTTTCAAGCAATTTTATTTTTTCGTATGCAATGTCTTAGAATGTAATACTTTATAGCCTAAGTGATGTTTATTAAAAGTATTGATGATTATAATTTTATCAATGCAGATTATTCATTTAAATAATGGAAAGAAAGCAATTCCTATTGCTCATTAACAAAATTAAAAATTTAAGTGAGAACACTGCCAAAGAATTGATAGTTATTATTAACTAATTGCATTGAAAAATTATAATGTAGTTTCAAAATATTTTAAATCTGCCTAGCACTCAGGATGCTGTTGTCAATTTTTAACACTTTGAATTTATATAACATTTGATAAAAGCATTATTCATTCCCCTTATTCAATTCATTTCGCTTTCCTTCAGCTAATGAAAATGACACCATTAACTGCAAACAACAAAATAAAAGTGAGTGGTTGGTATATATGGAGCTCTGTGCATTTATTATGTGTGATGACGCTTTCAAGTCTACTATTTTTAGCTTTTAAAATAAAAAGAGATAATTAGTATGCATGTGTTTAGAAAGCAGCGCTGCAAATTACTGTTTCAACAAAAAAAAAAACACTTTCGAACGTCCGCATAAATCTGTTACATATGGAAATAAATGCATACAATAAGAATTTAGCTGAAATATTATGTTAATTTTGAAAACATTCGTAATTTTTACAATAAATAGATAGATAGACAGACAGACAGACAGACAGGCAGACAGGCAGACAGGCAGACAGACAGGCAGACAGGCAGACAGGCAGACAGGCAGACAGGCAGACAGGCAGGCAGGCAGGCAGGCAGGCAGGCAGGCAGGCAGGCTGGCAGGCAGGCTGGCAGGTAGGAAGGTAGGTAGGTAGGTAGGTACGTACGTACGTACGTAGGTACGTAGATACATAGATACATAGATAGATACATAGATAGATACATAGATAGATACATATATATATACATAGATAGATACTTATTAATTTAAGAGTATGTACAAAAATTTTACGTTTAAAGGAATTAAAATGTATCGAATAAACTTTGAAAAATGTTCTTAATTGTTAAAAATTAAGATTTGATAAACTTAATGTTTGTTGATTTTTTTTTCTCTCTAAACATGTAGATGTCCTTTTCTGGGCGTGGTCAATTAAATTTAAACTTCAAAAATCTTAATTAACAGTAATTTATTTTCCTTATATTAATTTTTAGTTACCTTCTTTAATACGATAGATTTGAAGACTCTTTTTAATTTAAAAATCAAATATATAATACCATATCCTTTCTGCTACTATAAATTTCTCCTTTGCTCTCTAGCTAAAAGAAATGATCAATTTAATCCATAAAACAAAATAAAAGTGAGTTATTGGTTTACATGAAAGCCAAAACATTTAAGAAATGTTCTGACATTTTTAGCGCATTTTCGAGATGTCGAAATCGCTATTGCACCCGTTTTGTCCGTCCGTCCGTCCGTCTGTCATCACCCTTGATCACAGCATCCATAAGTCCTAGACCCATGATGTATCTATGTTTTTTGTATGACCTGACCTGCTATTTGTGAATCAACACTCAGTTACTCGATCCGTTAAAAACCCCCGTTAAAACTACCAAAAAATATTTCGAATCGAGAGGTAACACTAGCGCAGGGAACGGTCGCCATTGCCGGAAGTCGAATGTATAACTCTTCAAGCATTGAAGAGTGGTGTGAAAGGGTGCAAAAGAATTTATTTTTTTTTAGTTGACGTCATTAGAATATGTGTAAAAGTTTAGAGAGTTTTACATCATCATTTGTGGTGACTTGTAGTTGGATTAAAGAGAAAATAATTTTTTTTTAAATGTAAAGAAATGACTTTTAAATAGAAAAAATGTCAGGTATATTCATTACACAAGAAAATTCATAAAAATATGTCTAAAATCTAAACACAATTACTGATAACTACATAATTCTGATATCTAACATAAGTACTGATACGTAATACGAAAATGCGCTAACACGTCCTGAATTCCAATAGGTACCAGGCTTAATATGATTTTTTATATGTGTTATTCAATTTTTATTTTATTGTATGAATATATATTTTTAGCGCATTTTCGAGAAGTCGAATGCGCTATTGCACCCGTTTTGTCCGTCCGTCCGTCCGTCTGTCATCACCCTTGATCTCAGCATCCATAAGTCCTAGACCCATGAGGTATATATGTTTTTGTATTATATTATATTGTCTATCTTACGATATTTCGCACTAAACTTACTAAGACCTGTTAAGGCAGCCATTTTTATTATTATTGTTTTGAATTTGAACTAACCGTAACTTTTCACATACAATAAATTAATATATAATAAAAGCACAAATAAACCTCCCAAATAACTGGAATTACATAAATTATATATACAAAGCTTAATTTAATTGAACTTAATACAAAAATAATACAAAAATAAACGCACTTTAGTGACTTTAAACAAATTATACTTATACTTATAGTTATACTATTATATTATAGTTATAGTTATAGTATAACAATAATAATAATAGAAATATCTTAATTCTAACTCTAAAGATATCTTAAGTCTAAATCTAAGACTAAGTCTAGCTGAGACTACGTGTCCTAATCCTTAAACTTAAACTAGTAAACTAGCCTTACTGAAAATGACAATGAGAATCTTAATCTTAGTAATAACCACAATACTTTTAAGGGCATTAACTTCAACCAAAACACATCCTAAAAATCATAGTAACATATCTATAGTTATAAACCACCACAACACTAAGTACACAGACTCAGTACCTGTCTACACCTCTATCTTAAGTATAATAAAAGAAATTACACTAAAACAATGGAAACATAAAATATGTAGACATAGGCAAGAGCACCTAATTTTAATAATATTGCTTCTCTCCGGCGATATAGAACGTAACCCAGGCCCAGTATCAGTTAAATGCCAACTTTGTACAAAAACATGCACAAGTAAACAAGGAGCAATTCAGTGTGACACCTGCAATGAATGGTACCACACAGTTTGCCTGCATGTTAATACACCCAAGTACATATCAATGGGTCTAAGAAATAAATATACATCTTGGCACTGCACACATTGTGGATTTCCTCAAATCAACTCAGACCTGTTTAATCATAGGGACCTGATTACCACAAACTTTTACAGTGTTTTGGCTAATTCTAATATAAAAAATACCCTAGATAAAATCAGACCTGCCACACAAACCCATGAAAATAAAAAATCTAATAATACTGACAATCAATACACGCTTAAAACTCTAATAATTAATTTTCAAAGCATAAAAAATAAAATTCCAGATTTAGAACTCCTAATAAAAACAGAAGAACCAGACATAATTGCTGGTTCTGAAACTTGGTTGAACCCCAATATATACAACTCTGAAATTTTAAGCAGCAATTACAACATATTTAGAAAAGATAGAACAGACAATCATGGAGG
>MUZC01004498.1:146096-227837 GCA_002072015.1 Radix auricularia | reverse complement strand
GAGGATTGGAAATTAGCCTATGTAACGCCGCTCTTTAAGAAAGGTGATAAGTCAGACCCTGGTAATTACAGACCTGTATCACTTACTAGTATCACATGTAAATTACTGGAACACATAATATATAGCAGAATAGTTAACCACCTTGACAAATATAATGCCCTATGCCCACACCAACATGGCTTTAGAAAGAACAGATCATGTGAAACACAATTGATAGGCCTAATAGATGATCTATCAAAAGGCTTAGATAATAATGATCAAATAGATACAATATTACTAGACTTCTCAAAAGCATTCGACAAAGTTCACCACCTTAGTTTACTCAAAAAACTTAAATACTTTGGAATCTCAGGTCCCTTGCATCACTGGATCCAAGATTTCCTATTGGGTAGGGAGCAAACTGTAATAATTAATGGTTCTAAATCTACACCAATAAAGGTTAACTCAGGAGTTCCACAAGGAACTGTCCTAGGTCCCTTACTATTTTTAATTTATATAAATGACTTACCCAACAATATCTCAACAGGAACTAAAGTTAGGTTATTTGCTGATGATTGTATAATCTATAGAACAATCAAGTCAGAACAAGATAGCAAAATTTTACAAAAAGACTTAGATGAATTAATAAAATGGGAAACTAACTGGAGTATGTCCTTCCACCCAGAAAAATGTCAACTGCTAAGAGTAACAAAGAAAAAGAAACAAATAAATTCAAAATATTTCATTCATGGAAAAGAACTAACCCAAACTAAAGATGCGAAATACTTAGGAGTCATAATAAATGAGAAACTATCTTGGAATTCCCATGTCAATGAAGTTATTAAAAAATCAAACAAAATCTTAGGCTTTATAAAAAGAAACTTTTACAAATGTAACAAAGATATAAAACTAAAATGCTATCTCACCCTGGTGAGACCTATACTAGAATATGCATCTTCAGTATGGGACCCATCCACCAAAGAAAATATTGCTAAGTTAGAACAAATCCAAAAAAGAGCTGCCAGATTCATTACTGTAGAATACTCAAAACTGACAAGAGTAACACCATTAGTTAAATCATTAAACCTTAAAACACTAGAGGATAGAAGAACCAAGAGTAAATTAGTAATTATACATAAGGTAATTAATTCTAATTTAGAAATACAACACAAAGATAACCTAATAAAACCCTCAAATAGACATAAAGACAAAAACACCTTTCTTATTCCATATGCAAGAACAAACACATACAAGTTTTCTTTCTTTCCGTCCGGTATTCGGGCGTGGAATGGGTTGCCTGAAGAAACCAGGAAAGCCACCACTTTATCATCTTTTAAAACTCTAGTAAGCATACAGGACTAAACACAAACCATAGAAATACGTAGGACGCAATAATCTTCTGTACAGAAGGAGCGTCTGTAACATATAAGATAAGATAAGATAAGATGTCCTGACCTGCCATTTGTGCATCAACACTCAGTTACTCGATCCGTTAAAAAACCCCGTTAAAACTACCAAAAAATATTTCGAATCGAGAGGTAACACTAGCGCAGGGAACGGCCGCCATTGCCGGAAGTCTAATACATAGTTTTTCAAGCATTGAAGAGTCGTGCGAAAGCGTGCAAAAGAATTAGTTGTTTTATTTAGTTGACGTCATTAGAATATGTGTAAAAGTTTAGAGAGTTTTACGTCATCATTTGTGGTGACTTGTAGTTAGATTAAAGAGAAAATATTTTTTTTTTAATGTAAAGAAATGACTTTTAAATAAAAACAAGTGTGAGGTATATTCATTACACACGAAAATTCATTAAAAAATATGTCTAAAATCTAAACACAATTACTGATAACTACATAATGCTGATATCTAACATAAGTACTGATACATAATACGAAAATGCGCTAACACGTCCTGAGTTCCAATAGGGACCAGGCTTAACATGATTTTTTTTAAATTCTAGGCATGTTAATAGAATTTCAACATTTACAACTTCAAATAAATGTATTTATTTCCCTTATAAAAACTTTTTGTTTTTTTCGTACATACAAATAATTTGAATAAAATGTGAAATTAGATTAATATTAATTACCCCACACCATTTTCCTTTCATTTTTCTTACCTCATTCTTCAGCTAACAGAAATGATGCCATTAACACTACACAACAAAATAAAAGTGAGTGGTTTGTACACATGGAACGCTAGGCATTTATGATATTTACTGACGCCTTATAGTATTTTATTATTATTATTTTTTTTAAAACAAGTGATTTTTAAAAGTATTTGTTATTAAGATGCTACAGAACATTTTTAAAAGCATTCTTAAAAATTGAGAAGGTATATTTTAGCTAACTAATTTATAGTTTTTTAATGGATAAAAATCGAATAATGTCTCTGGGCATGTTTAATGAAAAGCTTTTACGATTTTATATAACAAGAGTTTATTTTTCTTATGTTAGTTTAAAGCTGCCTTCTAAAAACAATATATTAAAATATAATTTTGAATTAAAATCTAATTTCTTATTAAATCCCCGCTTTTTTGTTTTACCACCCATTTCTCCCCTTTAAAGCAGCTAACCGAAATGATACCTTTAACTCCACATATCAAAATGGAAGTTAGTTTTTATATGCAATAAACTCTTTGCATTTATGATGTCTATTGTTGCTTTTAGATGAGCTAAAATTGATATTTTATTTTTTATTTTACAGCTAACTATTGTATTTAGTTTCAACGCATGTTAAAAGCATTAAAAAATATTTTACAGTTATTTATATTTCTTATATTAATTTAAAGTTTTCTTCTGACATGCATTAGATTTAAATAAATATTTAAAAATAGGTCTGCGGAAATTACTGATTAATTTCTCGATTAATCGGTAAATTACTTTTTTCGATTAAAATTATTTTAATCGATAACATAGTGATTAAAATTAAAGAAACGTTTATACCGATTTTTTTTTTTTAAATAAAAAATTAACAATAGTCTTTATTTTTTTTTTATGTCAAAACTTCTCCGTTAACGAAGAAAGTGTTGGAAGGTGTAAACTTTAAAATAACCTGTTTTATGACAGTGATATAAAAACACATTGTTTTTGAATTCATAGACTTTATATCGAACTACTTATAATTGAATATATCTCCTAACAATATAATATTTTTTAATTAAATTAAATACTAAAGTTATGGGCATTTTAAAAATGCTATAAAATGGTACAAAATGTGAAGGAAAACAATATAGTGAAAAAAGTGATTATAAGGTCTTAGAAAAAAACAACTTAACTTTTGAACCGATTGGGATAAAAATATGATTTTTATCTTTTTGTTAATCATCAATCAATTTCTATATGGCTGTATTACTTTAATATTTTAAGATTTAATTAGAAATTTTCATTCAAGTGCCTCATCTTTAATATGTTATTTAAGTTATTTTCATGGTTAACTCTGTTTTTAAAATAACTAAATAAAAACATCAATTGCTTGAATTTTATTACTTCCCTTGCAATTGTCAGTTTAATTACGGCAGGCATCTTTATTTCTAGTTTTTTTTTTTAAATTATCGATTAATTAATCGGTAATTTTTCAAAAGTTAACTATTAAATTAAATTTAATCTATAACAGCCCTAATTTAAAATAATAATTAGATTCACTTTTATTGCCTAACATAAATGATATCATTTATTCACTACAATAAAATGAAAGTGAGATGTTGGTTCACGTGAAATTGTATGCATTAATACACGTTCTGACACTATAATATAAACCACTAAAATTGCAAAAAAAATGTATAATGTGAGAAAGGCATTAAATTATATTTTCTGAAAATTATTTTAAAATTGTCAATCTGCTTACAATTTATAAATACAAAATTTAAAACTTTTTTTTTAATCTATGGCTAAAATTTTTGTTTTGTTTTTGGGAATGTTCATAGAATTTTAACATTTTAATATTTCAATTCATATTTATTTTTGGTTTCGTTGTTAAAATCAATAAATTTTATGTCATGTTTAAGTTAATGTCATTTTTGTCCCGCCTATTTAACAATCCATTTCTTCTCCTTTTCCGCAGCAAACAGAAATGATACCATTAACTGCACACAACCCAATGAAAGTGAGTGGTCGTTAAACATGGAATTATATGCATTTATTATTTGTGCTAACACCTTAGTACATTAATAATAAATAAATAAGAAATTAGAAACTATCGTGGAATCCCCTTTCAAAGGAAGCTATAAAAAATTTTAAAAACCATAGGCTTAAAAAAATATTATAGAGATATCAAACTAAAATGCTACCTTACGTTAGAGAGACCTATACTAGAATAAGCATCTTCTGTATGGGACCCGTCCAATAAACAAAACATTGATAAACTACAACACATTCAAAAACGAGCTACACTATTTATTATTTGAGAATATTCAAAAACTGACAAGAATAACACCATTAGTTTAATCACTAACTTTGTAAAAATATAGGACAGAAGAACCAAGAGTCAATTAGTAATTATACATAAAGTAATTATTTTTAATTTAGATATACAACATACAGATAACTTAATACAACCCTCAGATGGACATAACGATAGAAAAAGCCGTATGCAAGAACAAACACATACCAATTATCTTTCTTCCCGGCCTAATTTTTGGTGTCGAAATTGTTGCCTGAAAAAAATCAGACTCAACAATATTTTATCAATATTAAAACTTCTAATAAGAATCCAGGATTAAACAAACCCATGCCTGTATAGAAGGGGCGTCTAGACAGATAAGATAATTTCAATTAACAAGAATGTATTTGCCCTGTATCAATTATTTGTTACCTTCTTAAGAACAAATGATTTAAGAAAATGTTTAATTAAAATTATTTCTTTTTCCCACTTCCCTTTTTATAAAGTGAGTCATTGGTATGCATGGAACTATATGCAATTATCGTGTGTCTTGGCACTTTTTAATTTGCTATAAATATTATTTTTTAAAAACTATGTCAATATTTTATTTTGTTGTCAGTTTTAGTTAAAAATGTTAAATAACACTATTTTGTTCCTAAATTAATTTTTTTAGTTCCTTTTTTTATTACAATAAATTGAACATATTTGTAGGTTGCTTCATTTTTATTGAAACACCCTTTTTCCCTCAATTTTTTAATGTTTTTCTCGCAGTTGACAGTAGTGATACCACTGACTCTACACAACAAAATGAAAGTGAGTGTTTTGTACACAAGGAACGCTAGGAATTTATGATGTCTACAAACGCTTTAAATTATTATAATATATGCCTTTCAAATAACATAAAATTGGTTATTAGGCATAAAATAATAAAAATTGGTTGTTGATTTTTTTTTTTTTTTGGAAAAAAAAAAATTTTGTTTATGGGCATGTTCAATGAAATTTAACCTTTTAAAGTTTAGATTAACAGGAATTTATATCCCTTAAATTTTTTCTTAGCTTACTTCTTAAATACAATATATCTGAATGTAATTTTTAATTAAAATCAAATTACTTTCTCTCCCACCTCTTTCTTTCCACATCGATGTATGCTTTTTTTCTGCAGCAAACAGAAATTATACCATTTACTCTACACAACCAAATAAATGTGAGTGTTTTTTTATGCATGGAACTCTTTGCATTTATTATGTGTATAGACGCTTTTAGATATGTAATAACATGTTCATTTTTTTAAAATTGTAGATCTATGCCTATACATTATATTTAATTTCAAATGAGGTTCTTGAAATTTAAAATTTTTAATTAAAAGTTTTTAGTTTCCTTCTTACATACAATATATTTAAATAAATATTTTAAATAAAATTCATTGTTATTGCCACACTCTTTTCCCATCAATTCTATACACTTACATGTATCTATCTACAACAAAATGAAAGTGAGTGGTTGGTACACACAAAATTCTAGGCATGAATAATAAGTGCTGACATTTTAAATTACTTTGCTTGTTGCTTTTAAAATAATATTCGAGTAATAAGAGACAAACAAAATATTTAAAAGCTAAATTATTTTTTCTGAAAAATATTTTATAGGAGTGTTTACAATTATAATAATACATATTTGCTAACTAATAGTTTGTTGTTTATGGCTAAATATTTAATTTTGTTACATTTAATGTTATGTCAAATTTGAAATTTTTACAATTACAAGTAGTAGTTATTTATTTTCCTTATAGATCTAGGGTTTTGTGTGTGTGTGTGTGTGTGTGTGCGTGCGTGTTTGCGCGCGCGCGCGTGTGTGTGTGTGTGTCTGTGTGTGTGTGTGTGTTTTTGAATTTTTGAATCTTATGTTATACTATGGTTCCAGTCATTTTTTTTTTATTTCCCGCCTACTTTTTCCCTCCATTTTTTCTGTTTACTGCAGCTGATAGAAATGATTCCATTAACTTCACACAACTAAATGAAAGTGAGTGGAACCCTAAGCAATTATACTGTATGGTACCGCTTACATAAATGATAACTAATTATTTATTTTATTATTTTATGGTCAATTATTTAATTTTGTTTCTGGTCACAGAATTTTCAAATTTCAAATAAAAGTAATTTAAAATTTATCTCATTTTCAATAACATGGGGTACAGGAGGTGTGTTTTTGTTTTTTTGTTTTATTTATTTTTTTTTTCTTAAAAAAATAATTTGCATACATTTCCCCGAATTAAGTTATGTTTGTCTTATAATTAATTGAATAGTACACTTTGTAAGCAAATGAAAGAATACTTTAAATATTGAAAAATGAAAATGAACGTACAAAAGCAAAATTTTTTAAATTATGCGTTTCTAATAAAAAGATAATATTTGGAGAGGTTTTAAAATATGTTTCTATAAGTACTAAAATGTCCAATTCTATACTAATTTTTAAAATTATTATAATATTTATTATTATTATTATTATTATATATATTTGGGCTGTTATCTATTAAATTAAAATTAATCGTTCACTTTTGAAAAATTACCGATTAATTGTTCGACAATTTTGTTAAAGTTAAAAATATATCTGTATGACGCCATGAAACTGAACATTTCAAGGGAAGTTATAAAAACAGGCAATTGACTTTTTTATTTAGTTATTTTTAAAACATAGTTAGCAATTTTAAAAAAAAAATTCGTTAAATAACGTATTAATTCTTAAATAAAAATATTTTAAAAAATTTTTTAAATAATAAGTAATAAAGCTGTTTAAACATTGTTTGATGATTAACAAAAATATAGAGACAGAGAGATCATCTTTGTAATCCAAGTGGTTCAAAAAATTATAATTTTGTTCCAAGACCTCATAATCACTTTTTTGGCTCTGTTTTCCTTCATATTTTGTGCCCTTCTTGGGGATTTTAAAAAATGTCCATAACTTAAGTATTTAATTTTTTTTTAAAGTTATTTTGTTTGGAGATATAATTTAATATAAGTAGTTCAATATAGTGTCAAAGAATATAAATTTTGTTATTGTTGATTAAGTAAAAAAATATTTTTAAAATTATAATGTTCCTTTTAAAACGGGTTATTTCAAAGTTTATACCAGTGCTGTTACCGCTAGGGTTTTCAACCTAGATCTAGGTTTTTTTTGACATCGTCTAGGTTTCTAGGTTTTTTATTTCAAAAAAAAGTCATAATCTAGTGTTTTTTTTAAGAATTTTTAAAATTGTTTTTAATAGTAATTATTCGATGTGAAAGAAGCAAAATAATTAATAATATTTGCCATTAACATTATAAATAATTCGATTGTTCAAAAATAAAAATAAGCTGTATGTAGCAACAGTAATTTTAGCCACTCTATGATGTTCGATTATTATTTATATATATAAAAAGCTATATGCTACTAAATTCGAAAGGTGGCGCCATCTATCTGAAAAATTCTGGTACGAGATAAAACAACTTGAATGACCAAAAATATTCAATTTTATTAGTCTTTAAATGCTCTAACATTTTCTTCTGTCGGCGATGAGAGAATATACTCTACAGTATATGCAGTATTGAGTATAGGCTAAAGATAATCTAATACAAGACCCAGATAGTCATAGTGAGTTATTCCAAGAATGCTGATAAGATTGCCAAAAGGTGTAATAAAGACAAAGATGATGACATAAGTGATAACAAAGTCAGATGTAATTTTATTTTACAAATAGTTATGAAGAATATATTAAGAAATACCAATGCCAAACCGATTTTGCGAATGGGGGTGTAGTCACACTTTGTGAGATGTGTGACAAGGGGGAGGGGGCTGTTTAAGAACTGTGACGTCACTTCAAAAATGCGCAACTTTTAATGAAATATCCTCTTTAATTCCTAAATATTTAGTGACGTTTTAAATGGCTTTACATCCTTAAAGCGATTTAATTGCACCCTTACACTGACACTAAATAGCTACATACTTGAATAATAATTGACAATAAAAATTATTTGAGACATGCTCTATTTCAAATAAGGGGGTTGGGTGGGTAGTTTTGTGACGTCATTTTGGTTTATTTTAAGCATGTCTAGGATTTTTTTCTTTTTTTTTCCTTATGATCTAGGTTTGTTTTGATGTGTTGGCTAGGTTTTTCCAAAATTTTGTCGCTCGCAGCACTCGTTTATACACAAAACTATTGCTCCATAATGGAGACGTTTATACGTAAAAAGAACCAAACTATTGTTAATTAATAGTTACTTGTTTATAAACAAAACGCAATTTACAAATAACACATTTTCTTTAATTTTAATTGCTATTTTATCGATTAAAATAAATTTAATCGATAAAATGTTTTACCAATTAATCGAGAAATTAATCGGTAATTTCCGCAGGGATTATCTTTTGATAGCGATATATCATCTTTAGCCTAGTATATAGAACGTTAAATTTGCAACTACGGGTAATCCAAAGAAAAATGAATCACTGTTACGAATGACTAGGTACAGGCATGGGCGATGCTAGGAATTTTTAAGGGTAGGATCTTTTAATTTAACGGTACGTCCAAAAATGACGTTACGTGGCTATGGGAAGTGGGGTTCCCATTTTTGTAACGATGTGTGACGAGGGGGGGTAAGAATGTTACGTCACCTCAAAACACGCTACTTAAACTCTAAGCCAAAGTTCTACTTACTGTATACATACTGAAAATCCTACATGTGGAAGAAATAAGCAGTCCCGAGCCTGCGCTCTTCATTGGGCTTCCCGGAACCCCCCCAGCCCTCTGGCCCCCTAACGGGTGCGAAGGCTGGGAAGCCCCCCCCCCCGGAGCGGTCACTGCTACAAGCGGCTGCCTGGGCGTCCAGGGCGCTGGGCCGAAAACGCCTCCCACTTAAGTGTTTCTCCCAAGGGAGGTGTGGAATTCTCCTAAGGTGACTCGCTATCAACATAGTATCACTTTGGCGCCACCACGGCAAAGCTTACGAGTCTTTATAGTTTAGATCGCTGCAAAGCGTGGGAATCATCACTGACCTAACTAGGGTTTAACCCCCACCGGAAGGTTTCCTCAGAGCTGGCGACCAATAGCGTTTCCTAGCGGTACCTTTTGCTATTCCGTACTGGCGCTCCTGGCCCTAAACCGGCACCGCTCAACAGCGTTGCTAGTTAATCGATGGGGACGAAACGGTCGCTTCGGAGTAACCCGACCCTCAACGGGTACTTTGGTTTTCATCATCGGCATTGCATCTAAATGCTTTGCCTAAGATCCGTACAGCGAATGTAATCATATATGACTAGCACCTAGCGCCTAGCATCGGATTTCGGCCATCCAAGTCTGGGGTTTGTCGGTTTCAGGTCGCAATGTACACCACGACCTTACTCGTCTGTCGAACAACAAAGGTCACCCCATCTCGACAGTCTATACATACTAAAATAACAAATAAAGTGTTTCGAAACATGCTCATTTTCAAATAGACAATACCACCTGAAGGTGGGGTGTCAAAGCTTTTTGGCGTCATATTGTGGGGGGTGGGGTCTAAGTTTTTGTAACGAAGTGTGACAAGAAGGATGAATTGGGTTAAAAATAACAAATTGAAAAAGAAATGTGATAATTTAATATGGATTTTTCTTATGGAACTTATTGTCAGAAAGCAAACATTATTTGTATTTTACCTCATGGACTGTAGCCTAATCGCACTATATTGCTATACATAAATAGGAAACGGACTAAATATATTTCAATTCGTTATAGTGCTGTATTTTTTAAAATTCAAGTTTTTGTCTTAATACTTCATAAAATACATTTCTTTTTTTAAAATGAATTTTAAAAAGTTTTTAAGGTATTTTCAACGTTTTTACAACAAAAAAATCCTGTAGATATATTTTTTTATGTGTTTGCTAAGGTAGATTAAATCGAAATATATTTCTATACGCTAATACTAGTGTATGTTATATACTTCTGCAGATTATTCGAATGATGACAATGACATTTCTGATAAGGATGAGCTTGACAAGAATGATAACAGTCACAAGGTTGTCATCATAGTGACAAGTTTGGTTGCTGTCATTGCTACGATCGTCGTGATCACTGTTTGCACTGTGTTCTTGTGTCGTGTGTAAGTATTTGACCCGTATGCATGCTGTCTTTGTGTGCCGTCCATTAGTGCCTGATCTGTTTATGAGCTGTGATCTGGTGTCCAAAGATCATATATCTTGTTCTGTGCGTGCGTGATGTGCTCAGTTGCGAATAAAAAATACTGAAATATATTTGTGTCTGTTGTCCGCTAAAGTATCATGTGTCTCGTTCTGTATGTGTGACATGCTTATGTGTTATGCTTAGATACCTTAATACATGGATCTCACACTCGGATGAAGGCATGTGACATTTAATCGATTAATACATGTGTCAAGGGCAACCTCCCCCTAAATACACACACAAATGACCCCCTTTTTACATTATTCTTTACTCGCCATTTATTTGTGGGGATAAATAACAAGTCATAGATGTTACAGTTGAATAAAAAAAAAGTAATGAAGAGAATTACACGCAAATGGTGACTAATAATTTGCTCTCTCTCTCTCTCTCTCTCTCTCTCTCTCTCTCTCTCTCTGTTTCATTCACTCTCTCTCTCTCTCTCTCTCTCTTTCACGCACACACATATTAACTCTTCGCTTCAAATTTAGTTTTCAATATCTATTCAAATCAATAGACATAGGAAGCGAAACAGATCTGAAAATCTACATCAAAATGAAGTACTATATAAGCCAGAAAACTCTAACGTTTATGTGACATTAAATAAGGATACAACGGTTAGTCGGTCTTACCTCTAGTTACGATTATAATAAATATTCAAATTTATAATATTTATTCTACGCTGATAATTTCTGAATATCACGTATATGGTGAGACCACTAAAATAGTCACAGTCCAAATTTAATTGCCTTAACTTTTTTCCTACTGTGAATTTGGCCCAATTTACAAACAAACATATTTTTATATTGCGCTGTCAAATTTCTCCATAGTTGGCGCAATGCTTATAAAACTGACGACTTATAGATCTACGAGTTAATATTTGCGTGCTTTTAATTAATATTTTTTATGTTCCCCTGCTGATGTAAAATAAAATTATTACACATTCACTACATCAAAGGAACCTCCCGATGAAATCACGACTCCTGAGAATGGTCTCAATGACAGTGCCAAACCATTTCCTCCAGAGGGGACGTTTTATTCAATCCCAAGTGTTACAATTGTCGGGGAGATGTCCTCTGAAGTTAAAATGCATAATTTAAAAGGAGCTTATTCTGTTTGGTAGGTCTCATTCTATTTATGTTAGGAATGCAGACTTCTTTGAATTCGAAAACATATCTCTTATTTTATGGGCATCTTGATATTGAAGAAAGTAAAAATTTTGATTTCTGGGGTATGTTATGTTCAGTATTGGAAGTATATTTGAAGTATATTTAAAATGTATCATTGGCAGAAGTTTCAAAAAGATGTGACCGGAAAAAAACAAGTTTTTCACTAAAAATCCTTTATATAAGAGATATAACTATAAGGATGTTCATTATCATATGCAGGGCAAAACAATCCGAAAATACAAAATTCCAGTTATGTCTCGTAAAACATGTTTAATATGATGCGCACCGATCGTGAATATATATTTTTTAAATACTGTCAATGTAACGCGCACCTTATTGTGCTCATGAAAGGTTGTTGAACATAATACGCACCACAACACTCCATCTAAAAAGATTAACATGATATAAATAAATAAATAAAATAATTTAAACATTCAATAATTCAATTGCTGTCCATTCGATCGATTTTAAATTTCGATACATTATTTTTTTATTATTGGCAACAATTTTTGCTCACTAGCTTACGAGAAAGTGGGTAAGAAATCGATCCAAAGTTTTTTCGGCAAGGTCAGTCGGTCGCACGGCTCAGACACCAGTAGTTAATGTAAAGGATTTACGAATGAAAGTATGGCCTCTCTTCTTACCACATCAATAATCAAATGCTGCATTTGCAGCCTCTCTATCTCTAGGTGAGGTAAATAATATAAAACCAAAAAGGGGTAGGAAGCCTGAAAACGATGCAAAGCTTAAGTTTTTCAAAAAACTTTTGGATCGTTCGGGCAATGTATATATAGAAAAAGTTGTAAATATTATTAATATTATTAATCAGAAATATTTTGGCCTAATGTCAGAAACAATAAAAAAATTTTTAGAATCTTCAAATCCATATTTTTACCTTCTATTCTAGTCCCACGAATCCCAGTGGAACTCCAGGCAAAACTGTTAAACCTGCTGGTGTCACTGATGTAACTGAATACTCACATCTAGGACATCATTTTAAAGAGGGGACGAGGCACATGGAGAATACATACGATGGTTAGACGAGCGAAGAACAATGCAGGCAGGACAAGAGAACGAAACAAACTAAGGATTTTTGTGTTGTTTTTTAATCATATTTTGGTGTTGGTTATAAAATGACATGCATTACAACAGTATTTAAAAAAGAAAATTGGTGGTATTGTTAAAAGTTATGTATGAAAAAATTTGACTTTGTTACACTTTGTACGTTTGTCAATTTTTGACCGATACCGATGTTTAATTTTATTTTTGTTTTTAAAACGAATAATTCATATGTTGAGCTTTGATTCACTCATTGGCCAAAACAAGGTCTTTTTAACTGCACACAGACAATTGATCATTTTACTTTTCAATGATTATCACTTTTTTAACTTTATGATATATGGCACATGTGTTTTATGTGTGTTGTTTGATAATAAAGGGTACAAAACTTATTTTGCTAATGTAGCTTATTGGACAGCACTACTTTTTCCGCACAAAAACGGTTGTAATCAATATCAGTCTTACGTGTTGATTAGAAAATAAATATTTTGAAATGTAAAGTTAAAGTTCTCATATAAAAAGGTTATACGTGAGCCTGAGAAAGACACTAAACAACGCAATCGTCTGCAAAACGCATTCTTCAGCGAACTAGCAAAAACTGATAGTAGGACGAAAATAAAATGAAATAAAACTTAAATGAATGTATGTATCAATCAACTAGATGCTCCTGGCTTTTTTATATTACTTATTCGTCCATTTTTATTCTTATAAATATTATTAATGGTATGTGTATTGATTATTCCTTGTTTTATTTTAATATTTACAATGCTTAGTCTCAAAGTGAATCTTTTTAAAACACAAATGCTACCAAGCCTTTCGCCTAATCGAAGAAATACATTTCTCTTATTATAAGTACGCGAAGTGTGTGTGTCTGAGAGTATGTGAGTGTAAGAGTCTGTGTGTTCTTGTATAAGTGTTTTTGTTTATGCTAGAGTTTGTATTTTATTTCCCCTATGTGTGTGTGTTTGTATGTAAGTTCGCACGCGCCAGCTTCACTAATGTCACTGGCAAATATAGTCTTGTTATCTACTTACATACTTAAAGTTAATCGCATTTTAATCAAGAATGAATTTTAAAACTCAATCTTGAACTATTCAATTTCCAGTCAACAGGCATAATATCCTAGAAGGCGTACTGAATGTGGAGATTAATTAATACCAAGAAACATGCATTATGTAGATTTAGTGTTGTTAATACCTTTTGACGCATGTTAAAGTTAAATCTTTTCCCCGTGAGTTAGAAAATAAATTTATAGGCACTTGTTTCGGGTAACAAACTGTGTGGCATATAATCCAGTGCATGGTAATTTTTTTAAAAAAAACAAAAGGTATTACATGTAGGAAGGAGCCCTTAAGAAAGTAGGATATAATTTTTTTTTTATAAACGAATGTTGGCAGACGGGAAGTGTTTCTAACACAACGGAGAAAACGATGAGGGATTTTCGGTATCTCTTAAAACTGCTTACACGTGCCGAGAAAGGAAACAGAAATTATTGCTTACCTGATCAAATGTTTCTTCTTCTTCAATTAGCATTAATTTCTAAAGATTAGTTAATTTTGTATTATTAAGCTACTCATATATTTTTAATAAATTAGAAATGCTTTATATATTTAAACTAGCAGCTGAGTTGCATCCGGTTAAAGTAACAGATATATTTGAACGCTGGGGTCCATTAAATGAAACACAATCAGGAAAGCGGTTTGTAATTGTAGCAACTGAATATCTAACAAAGTGGGTTGAAGTAGCAGCCCTGCCAGACAAATCAGCTCTTTCTGTACACGAATTCTTGATCAATCTTGTCTTCCGTTATGGAGCTTGTCATTTCCTGCTGCACGATCAGGGGAGAGAATTTTGCAATGCTCTTGTAAAGAATTTGTGCGATATAATGTCTATAAAACAATCGACTTCATCAGCGTACCATCCACAGAGTAATGGCCTGACAGAAAGACTCGATCAGACACTAATAACACAACTAATGAAGTTAGTGAACAGAGAAAAGAACAATTGGGACGACTTTTTGCAACCGATAGCCTTTGCCTACCGAACTAACCGGCAGGCTTCAGTGATGTACACCCCGTTCCAGCTGATGTTTGGCGTTACAGCAAAATTACCACGTGATTTGCAAGCAAGCATTGAGACTGGAGATCATACAGAACCTTCAACAGCTTCTAACGCAAGGATGGAGTATATCATAGAAACTATGTGTAAAATAAGAAAAACTGCATGTTCTAATATTCAGTCTGCACAGACTAAGCAGAAGGAACGATACGATATAAAACATTCGGGGGGAGGATTTAATGTAGGTGACAAAGAAAATGCAATACAAGGAAAGTCACACGCATGGGAGATAGATTGGAACGTCGTTTTATTTCATGAAGTGCTTGGTAATGGTGTGTATAAATTGACTGATTCATCAGGGAAAGTTCTCAACAGTAAAGTGAATGTCTATAATCTACGTCTTTGGTACCAAACTGAGGACGAAATGGCGAAAATCAGTGATTCGCAAACAAAACACATGGATAATTTAGAATTTTGTGACCAAGACATTAACATGCAACATGATCCGATGTGGATATCATTGCTGAATTTAAAAGAATCTGACAAAAGATTGCTTGAGACCGGTGATTGCCTTAACGACCTAATAATAGATGCAATAAATAAACTTGTTGCCATCCACATGAATAACAGTTGTAATTTTCAAACAACATTATTACGACAAACAGTTGATGGTTTTCGAGCAGTAGATGCAAACACAGTACAAATATTGCATGACAGAAACCATTGGATAACTGTAGCTAGTATTGATGATGGAGTAGTGTTTGCTGATAGTATGCGTGAGTCAATTTCTGACGATGTCAAACGTCAAATGAAACAGTTGTTTAAAAATAAATGTGACGATCTAGGAAATTTGCACGTGACACTTCTTCCTAGTCAACGGCAACACAACAGCAAAGACTGTGGAGTTTACGCGGCCGCTAACTCATTCGAATTGCATTAGGAGCATTAGACTTGCTACGGGAAATATTTGTTACTTCAGAAATGCGTGCCCATCTCTGCCGTTGTTTGAGTGAAATGACTGTCATCTCGTTTCCCAAAGAAAGAAAAGCCAAACGTGGGCGAAAGGAACGTGGAACAGTGGTGACGAACCTTTGCCACGCGTGCAACAGACGGCACGCAAATCCTCCTCAGTCGGCACACTACTGCAATATTACTTCCTTAATAAAAATCACTGGCTTGGTACTTTGTGTTGGCGCTTTACAAGATAAAAGTAGGTGTTAATTCAATTTTGAGCCCGTGGCCCCAAAAAGGTTCGCCATCACTGAACTAAAACTTTCATTTTCCATTCTGTAAGTTAATAATTTCTTTGAAATATTTTTCACGTATTTCATTGTAGGCTGTTTTATTTAATTGATCAAGATTAATTATGTTTAGTGCCTGATAATATTGTAATGTCCTGCAATTAAGTATTTGACTTTATTAATTTACTAGCAATTTACCCGCGCTTTGCTGCGGTAAATTAGGATTTTAGTTAATTAAAAATGCGTCTTTTTATAACTAATAATTATGTGGAAAAAAATATATTTAGGCAATCGTCCTCATAGAGAGAAAGGATTTAATATTTTTCAAGCTTCTATCTACACGGAAGCTTTGAGAATTAGTGTTGATTTAGTTTTATATAGCCCATTTTAGGGGGAAAAACAGGTTTTGGGCCCCCGGCCACCATTGAGTAGAAATTTTAAAAATGTTTATAATTACTTTCCTTATTACCATCGCTGGGTGTTACTAAACAACTACAGAAGGCGTCATACTTTTACCTACACAGGAAATGGGTGAAAACGTAATTTTCAGTTTTTAATAGCTCATTTAATAGAAAAACTACAGTGGGGCCTCCGAAATGCAGAAAATGATAATTTAAATATTTATTCACCTATTACCATCGAGGAAGTGTTCTCAACAACTTCCCAAAGATTAAAGATCTACATACTCGGCACAAAGGACAAATAATGATTTTCAATTTTTACAGATAAAGAGAAATAGTTTTTGGGCCCCAGCCCAACATAATTTGGAATTTTAAATTTCCTTTTCGTCCTGAGAGGGTATTCAACGATTTCCCATATTTTCATGCTCCTACCTACACGGGAAGTTGGAGACTTAGTGATAATTAATGATGGAGTGAGTGAGTGCATTAAAAACTATATTTGGCCCTCAGGCCCCCAGTAAGTTATATTTTTAATATGTTTTCACCTGCTACNCCATGAGTGTGTATTTCAAAATTCTTTTACACAAACTTTCGTCGTGAGAGGGTACTAACAACTTCTTAAAATTTCATGCTCCTACCTACACAGAAAATTGGAGAATTAGTGATGAGTCGGTTTTAATATTAGAACAACTATATTTTGGCCCAAGGCCCCTAATGAGAGGGAGTTTTAACATTCTTTTTGCCAATTTTTGCCGGGAGCGTGTACTCAAAACATTGCCAAAGTTTCATGCTCCTACCTACACGGGAAATAGGAAAATTGGTTATTTTCAATTTTTATAGAGCCAATATAAGGAAAAAAATGTTTTTGGCCCCGGGCCCCACAGGAGCGAGATTTTTAAGATTATTTTTTGCCAATTTTTGTCGTGAGAGGGTACCCAACAACTTCCCAAAATTTCATGCTCTTACCTACACGGAACATAGGAGAATTAGTGATGAGTCGGTTTATATTATAAGAAAAACTATATTTGGGCCCCCCCGGCCCCCCATGAGCGGGAGTTAAATCATTTTTTTTTCAATTTTATTCGGGAGCGTGTATTCAAACAATTTCCAAAGTTTTATGCTTCTACCTATACGGGAAATGTGAGAATTAGTGATTTCAATTTTTAAATAGCCCATATTTGGAAAAAAACGTTTAGGGCGACCCCGACCCACATGAGTGGGAAATTTAACGATTTAAAAAGAACTTTCGTCGAGTGCACGTACTCAACAAATTTTCAAATTTACATGCTTCTACATTCACGGGGAATGGGAAAATTGTTGATTTTTTTTTAATATAGCCCATATAAGGAAAAAAATGTTTTTGGGCCCCCAGCCCCACATAAGCGAGATTTATAAAATTCGAGGGTACCCAACAACTTCTCAAAATTTCATGCTCCTACCTACACGGGAAGTTGGAGAATTAGTGATTAAGCGATTTTTAATATAAGAAAAACTATTTTTGGGCCCCCGGTCCCCAATGTGAGGGAATTTTAACGGTTTTTTTTTTTTTTGGCCAGTTTTTTTCGGGAGCGTGTACTAAAAAAATTCCTAAGTTTCATGGTCCTACCTACACGGAAAATATGAGAATTAGTGATTTTCATTTTTTATATAGCATATTTTAGGAAAAAACGTTTTTGGGCCCCGTCCCCCATGAGTGGGAAATTTACCTTTTTGTCCATTTTATTATCGTAAAGAGCATTTACTCAAAAGATTTCCAAAGTTTCATGCTTCTAACTACACGGGAAATAGGAAAATTGGTGATTTTCGATTTTTATATAGCCCATATAAGGAAAAAAATGTTTTAGGGCCCCCAGCCCCACATGAGCGAACATTTTAAAATTCTTTTTCGCCAATTTTCGTCGTGAGAGGGTAACCAACAACTTCCCAAAGTTTCATGTTTCTACCTACCGGTAAGTTGGAGAATTAGTGATGAATCAGTCAGTGAGGGCTTTCCCTTTTATTAGTATAGATAATCTTCACTATATTAATATTTGTACTAATTTGGTGGTCAAGGGTACGAGAGGGCACTCAAGCTATGGATGCCAACCTCACAGCTAGGAGTGAATAGAGAAGAGCCAGGCGAAAAGTGTGTGTGTGGGGCAGAGGAGCAGAAGTCAACGCCATAGTCCCTTGAGGATATAATGCCGTATATTAACTTAACCTCACCCACATTTGAGTAATTCAACACCCTCTGTCCTAATACAACTATTCTTAACATATTGATCTGTTAGAAACAAGAAATAAAGAACTGTTTAAAAAAACAATACCCAGAAATTGTGAAAATCTCAAACCAACTTTTATTTTCCAAACCTCAGAACAAACAGTTTAAAAGTCAACCGGGAATATCTTTTTTAGCGCATTTTCGAGAAGTCGAATTCGCTATTGCACCCGTTTTGTCCGTCCGTCCGTCCGTCTGTCATCACCCTAGATCACAGCATCCATAAGTCCTAGACCCATAATGTATTTATGTTTTTTGTATGTCCTGACCTGCCATTTGTGCATCAACACTCAGTTACTCGATCCGTTAAAAAACCCCGTTAAAACTACCAAAAAACTTTGCGAATCGAGAGGTAACACTGGCGCAGGGAACGACCGCCATTACCGGAAGTCGAAAAGCGTGCAAAAGAATTAGTTTTTTTGTTGTTGACGTCATTAGAAGATGTGTATAAGTTTAGAGAGTTTAACGTCATCATTTGTGGTGACTTGTAGTTACATTAAAGAGAAAATAATTTTTTTTAATGTAAAGAAATGACTTTTAAATTTTAAAAAATGTCAGGTATATTCATTACACAAGAAATTTCATAAAACTATGTCTAAAATCTAAACACAATTACTGATAACTACATAATGCTGATACCTGACATAAATACTGATGCATAATACGAAAATGCGCTAACACGTCCTGAGTTCCAAAAGGGACCAGGCTTAACATGATTTTTTTTAATTGAAGACATTTTTAAGAACCAATATACATAATTAGCTATGTATGTCCGATCGCAAAGCTACTTTAATTAATTCATTTCAGCTGAAATATACTCATTTTGAAAACTTCCACCATTTTTGACGTATTAGATACTAGTGTACATAATCATTTGAGTTAACCAATGCGAAACTTCACTGAGCTGGTCTATGATTAATTATTTCTAAGTTTGCAGCGTAGCGTATATTTATTACTTTGAATTTTAACTTAGCGCCGCCCTTTCTATCATAAGGGATAATTTAAGTTGTTAATGTTAACTAAACGTTTTGTCACACAAAACGAAAACAAAATCCTGTTTTCGTTCTGTAACTTGTTTGTATTTATAGAGAAAGCATTAATGTCCTTGCTTTACGCTAATCACTTGTAATGTGTTCTACATAGCCCCATTTTGTTTTACCTACCACAGATTTATAATTAATCAACAAAATAAACAATGAAAACAAGTAAATAACTGTTGATAAAAGAGGGGATACGCATATGGTAACAACTGCCGCAGAATATATGAAATGCTTTTAATATACTACGAGACTTCCGGTGATATCTTTATCCAGTTTCTCTGTTCTGTTTTTAAATGAAATTAAATTATGTACTGGCGCATGACGAGTGAAAGCTTTTATATTAATAAAAATTAGAGATCTGTTAAATTTTACACTTAAAAAATATCCTTATTTCTTAGCTTTCACAATGACGAAAAAAGGGTTCGATGAAACAGCAGTTTAATTCATAAGTCCAGGTACAGTTCAAATTAAAGAAAATCGTTAAGTCTTGACATAAGACTAAAGAAGGCTGGCGGTTAACTCCCTTTTTAAAGATATGCTGGTGATTTGTGTGCCCATTGACTCGTTTAAGTTATTTTAAAAACAGAAATGCATCTTGGAGCCACTGCATACAAACGTGAGCTTCAGTTGTTTACTTTTTTAATAATTGGTTTTGTTTTCTTTTTAATGTCATGATTGCGCGCTTAATAAAGCTGCGATCTATTGATTGGAGGGTAACAGCCAGCCATCTTCAATCAATACTGACTGCGTTTCAAAATTGTTCCTATAATTCAGCCAACAAAATATGAACATTGTCTAAAATTATCAACATAGATTAAAAGTCCGCATCTAAATGTTTATACTGAAAAAATGTATTTTAAAACTATGTATAATCTGCTATTGTTCCCCATCGAGACAATGCTGACCCCTTATATTGTTTTGTTATTTCTCAGACCTTTAAAAAATCGTAGCTCATCACATAATTTTAATATTGTTAGGCTAGTTTCTCGTAAAATGTTTCCGAACAACAAAACGTATGCAAAACGTTTGGGACAATATAGAGTTTTTAAAAAGTTTTAGTGTTGGTCAAGTTCACAAAGCTTAATCGAATGAACCTAGAAATAGCAAACATTTATTGAGATAGCTCATAATAGAATATCAACATATTTTATCAATATGTTCGTGATAGTTTTAAAGAGAGGATGTTTATTAATAGAAACATTATTATAGTTTTCCGCCATAAATTGACGAGACCTTTATCGAGATAAAAACTTTTTTTTTTTTAGTCCAACGACGTATAACAACGATCAGAGTTTCTACGCACGCCATACTAATACGCTGACTGAAAATACTAAGACTGACAGTCTAACCCACACAATTTTCGTTTCTATATTTCCAAGCGCATTTTGACATCTTACTAAATTTGGATTGATCGCATTACACAGACCACGAGATATGATCTGTTGGCAAGTGATGCAGCGGTCACAGACCACGGCTATAGGGGTTCCACGCATTACCCCAGCCGCCTAACTATTGTCCAGTTAGGTACCCATTCGGAGCTGGTTGACTCGGGGACTCCTCAGACCCCGAGAACAAATCCTCACTTCCGTGTGGATTCGAACTCGTGACCATCAGTATGACAGTCGAGAGCGCTACCTCTCGACCACCACGTCCACAGGTAAAGTTGCAGATTCGTTAATCAACCAAACGACTTCCCTTTTTAGACATGAGGAGAGAGATAAAGAGAAGAAGTGTGTGAATACGTATCTTATTAACAATATTAAAAACATCCAGAACACTGTCAGGTTAAGCAAATGTACACTACTCATAACAACTAAATTATTACCAGGATTTATTAAAGATGTGTTTTTCCCCTTATATATTGTTTGTTTTTTAACTATCAAATGCCTTTTTTCGTACATTTTCATGGTTAATCCAACATTCCAAATGAAATTTTCATTTGCATTTAGTTTGCTTTTTAAAAAAATTCTTGAAAAATATATAATTAGTTCCATTTAACACAAAAATGAAAATTCAAATGATTCTGCAGAAATGAAGGAAATTTCTTTAACTTAAGTTATCTATACAATTTAGATTTTCAATGATTTCTTTCTCATTTTGAAAATTAGTCATCCGAAGTCAATTAAATATTTTATAACATACGGTATATCCTCTTGAATAAGTTGCATTATTCAAATATTTTATTTTTAAGCATAGATTTCAATGGATGTATTTAAAAAAGCAGTAATATAACTATTTCCAAGAATTAAATAACTTATTTGAAAAAGAAGTTTTCTATAACGAAGATTTTTCTGTTAAATGAATTTTACAGCTTTTTTTCAAGTTTAATACTATAATGATATCGAGGTAGTCAGCGATTATAGGCAGAGGTTCATTGTGACGACACTTACACCCTCCAATGTCATCAGTTGATAGAGTTAAAGAAAATAGTGTTTACGGATTACTATACAAACAGCTAGCCACGTCTTAGCGCAGCTGTAACCAACTGACTTTTTTAGTTATCTCAATCACTCATTTAAAGCTACTTATTCGATTTAACCAGTTTAATAAAATAGAAGAATTTTGCGATTATTTCAGCACATCGCATGTTAAAAGTCATACCAAAACAAACATAACGATTTAGTTTGGTATGCGCTGAGACATCATTTCCTTGAATTTTTCAAATATCGTTAAATTATTGTGAAGTGCTGGAATGTTTTTCTTTAAGATCCTAGTGTGTTTATTGGCGCTGATATTGTTACTTAGTGTTCCCACATATTCAGGTAATATTATCCTCATGTAATTTAATAAAAGCAAATACTTCATCTATCATAATACTTATAAGAAGTGTTTTTAAATATATATATATTTTAATTTAAACTTTAAATAGATTTCGAAGACATTGAACAATAGAATAAGCTGGAGAATACGTATAAATAGTTATAGCCTTTTACGTGAGTATCACAACTACTGGGATTTCTATATAAAAAAGAAATAATTACTCCTTGATACGACCCCTGGCGTAACATATGCCGCTGACTTACTCATAGATAGTACAAAGAAAATATGTGTGTGTGTGGGTGGGGGGACACCAACAGTAGCACGAAAAAATAGGAGCAATCTCAGTGAACGTTGGGGGGGGGGGAACCGCCGAAGCATTTTTGAGGTGTATTTAGGACATCGCGACAATGTCAGCCTCGCCCCCAAATACTCCTGAAGAATACATGTACTGAGCATGTTGTTGAGAGTGAATATCTACATTTCTATCACTGAGAGCAACAGAGAGCTCGTAGCTGAAGTTATCCCAATGTTGAGAAACAAATAAATCAGCCATGTTTCAAGCAAGAGAGCAACAATTTCGTCTATGATATTTTCCCAGAAATATGCGACTGATAGAAATGAACATTACCTAATGAAGGAATTGGTATACCATTGAACGAACCTCCCCTCCCCCTTCCCATAAACAACACGCAAAGTGGTGTTTATGTTGGCTTAGAAAATGGGAGAGAACGGACATAAAAATTAATTATTTTTCATATTTTTTTTTTAAATAAAAAAAATCGTTGCTGCTGGGGCTTGAACCTAAGACGGATGTATTAATCAATACACTACGAAATACATTTACTTTGTGAAGGAACAAAGAAATTGAAAACAAAAAGCATTGCTGGTGTCAAGACATGCCCCACCCCGCCATTACCTTCGCTTGCAAACCGTTAACTCAATTTAGTTGACAACAGTAAGGGTCATTGGTCTTGCTCTGTTGCACCGACTCGTTTTCTTCGGTGTGCGTGCGTGGTGTTTCGCATGATTGGGTGGCGTAGAGAATTATATATACAGATTTTATAACTAGTAGCTCTATTATCACATGGCTTTTCCAGTCAACTTTAAAGAGCAAAAGAACTCATCTACAAATTTAACGAACATAAATATTGTCTTTTTATTACAGATAATACAGTTCAGTCACTTACCTTTGTATGGCAAGAAAAATTGCTAAACTTTGAGTTGTAACCCAGGAGGTAGGGAAGTAGTCACTGCATTATAAAAGTTAATTTCATGAATATTGTAGGTTTGGTAAGTGATCTTTAAATATATTTGATAAAGTAATCATTTATATAATGACAAACTTAAAAATCAATAATCTTTGAGTGAGAGAAAAAAAAGGGGGGGTATAGTAAAAGTTGGGTATAGTAAAAAAGTTATTTCAATATTGTATTATCTTGTATTTTACAGACACACATTCAACGTTTATCTATCGCTTTAGTTTAGTCTTAGAATATTGTTAGGGTGTTATGAAAGCTTTAAAATAACGTTAGTAAATATAAATGTTTGTAAAAAAAAATACAACTATTCTTGAAATATGTACCGTATAGTCTGGAGTATCAGACGACGTTTTTTCCATTTAAGATGTTCTCAAAAGTTTAGGGCCGTCTTATACGCCGTATTTACAGAGGCTTGCAAGATTTCATCACTATGCTTATGATGTCAGATGATGAAGTCGAGGATGTTAGACAATTTGAATTAAAATCAACATACTGAAAGCAAATCTGATTTTATTAAAAATTTTCTTTTGGTCTTTTTGGGGAGGGGGTGGTCTCATACGGCGAAAATATCTCAAAACCTATAGGTATATTTTAACAGGAAAAAGTAGGAGGGTCGAATTTTACGTCAAGACGTTTTATACGCATACTGAAAGTCTTAAACAATTTAAATTACTTAAAACGCTATGCACAACAAGACTCTGGCAGTTTATTTGCACATTATCTGTTTTTAATGCATCCAAATTAAATTCGAAGACCTTGTTTATACTTAGTGGTGTGTCATATCTACTCCATCCAGGTTTTCTTTTAACAACGCGTTTATTAATAAAGTTGATACAAATGTAAATAAATTTATATCTGGTATTTGTTGTTGAGCCTTTTCGTGATTGAGTAGCAGAAGTTCATCGTCCCTGTCATTTGCAGATAGAGACAGATAATGTTTTAGGGGGAGTCACTGTTTGCACTAGAGGTTTTTAAACAATGAATATTTTGATATTACTTATCCCCTTTGATATTACTTATCCTCTTTGTATTAGATGCTCTATTTCATTATTAAAAATTTGTAGTCTCAACACAGGTGGTTTTACAATGATGGTGATTGATTTAATGTGGAAATACTGTATTTTAAGCTGTAAGAATGATTCAATTTAACTCCTATTCTTAATTTCAGAAACAGAACAAATGCAGTTACCAGGGTCAGATTATCCAATTGAACTATTTGAACGCGTTGAAGGCCATACGTAGAGGTTAAAGTAAACAACGCAAATGTCGCATGACCAATAACAACCGTATCCTCGGTGTACATTATGAAACATTATTGTGACCAGGATTTATTCCCTTTTAATAAAATGGCTTTAAAATTCGCGTGTAAACAATTGGGTATGTAATCACGGGATATGCTGTTGTTGTTGCTGATTTTATTTTTTTGACTAATTTTGGATGATTTAGCAAAGTATATATATTAAACCAAAGAAACTTTTCTAATAATATTGAAATTAAATGATAGGACAGCAATTCTGTTCGTGGTACAACAATCTTAAAATACAAAGCAAACTACACACACTAATTCTGCAAGAAAACAATACGTTTGAGCTTTATTTACAAATTAAAACTACAGTAGACGTTTCGGCTGATGTTTTCTACTGTAGTGTTAGTTTATAAATAAAGCTCAAATTTGTTGTTTTATTGCACAATTAGTATGTGTAGTTTGTATTTTATTTAAAAGCGTTATCGCAGTCCAATGCTATATGATATATTAATCCACCAATCTAAAACGCCTACCTCGTGGTATTCTCGTCAATCAGACTAAATGTCCCTCTAACTCAGGAAAGTCCAAAGTTCAGTCCGAGGGTCAAAATCGGCCCGCGAATCCATTTTAACTGTCCTGCGGACTCATCTTTAAAAACAAATTGACAGACGTATTATTTCTGCAACGACAATATTTTTTTTTTTTATGAAATATTATACTGTTATGAATGAGTAACTCAAATGATGACAAAAATCGATAACATTTTACTGTGTACTAATTACTAAACTTTCAGTCTTAAAGACAAAACAAAGAGGAACAAATTTAGTTGCTCTGTTTGTTCTGCTATTAATGACTTTAAATTAGCAATAAAACAAATGACTGTATTTATTACGGATAATGTCCCTGCCACGACTAGTGAGCTCAATTAACTATAAAAACTTGTCTATTACAAGTCACCGAAGATGCTGGCACAGATTTTAATCTCCACTGTATCATTCAATAACACGTTTTCTGTGCTAAACACCTTAGATGTGATCGTGTCTTTGAGCAAGTGATAAAAGCAATAAACTCTATTTTGCTCTTAAGGCGTGTTTCACTGCCATTTTCAGCCGTTTCTTCTTGACATCCCGGGAGAATACGAAGATGTTGTGAAACACAATCATCAAAGATGTCTCAGTCGGTAACAAACCATCAGCACTTCTGCACACTTTAAAAAAATTGGACTTAGCATAGTAAAATAAGTATCAGCTAATTCCAGAATTATTTGACCCTGCTTGGTTGGCAGAGTTTGCATTTTTAGTTGCTGGAACAATACATATGCAGTGATATGTTAATTTTTTTCAGATATACATGCCTCTGGGAACAAGCTGCAACTTTTTCAAAGGCAACTGTCTCAAATGCAGCCATATTTCTGCGAACAAAAGGAAATCATTACATTTTGACTGAAAGAAGCTTCAATGAGCAAACACATATGTATATATTGAACTTCATATCCTTGACTGATGAATTTCAAAAACTCTTTAAGGACTTTGCAACTATTGAAAATGAAATCATTATTTTTATTTTATTTTTACTTCCCTTTTGACCCTGACGCTGCTCCAGGACATCTGATAACTAGCAGAGTGTTGCTGAATGTCGCAACAGAAAACAACACCTTGCTCTCATTGACATTTACAATCAGCTCGATAAAGACAGATTCAAAGAGATTTGTACATTTCTTAGCTTGTTTGGTTAGACATATTTTGGTGAGCAGACTTGTTCAGTGATAAATTTTAACATTTTAACCATCAACAAAAAAAAAAAAAAAGTTTGAGGACGAGAATATGTGACTCTCACATGCGTAATAATAGACCTATAAAAAAGTGGCATTGAGTCTGACCTTTACTCTCTACTGCGTTCAAGATCTCATCTTCACCCTTCACATTAAAATTTTACTTTAAAAAAACCTCAAAATGTAATTTTTATAATATTTAGGGGCTCCAGAAATCAACGATTAATGAATAAAAGTTACAATTTTTAATTGATTAAAATTAATTTGATTGATTAAAAGTAAAGAAAATATACTTTTTTTTTCAATTTATAAATAATTGACTTATTGTTTTTTGACTAACAATTTTTTCCGTCGTATTATTATTGTTTTTTAGACTTTCATGCGTAAACATAAAGGTTTTTCTTCTTATATTGTTTTGTTTCGTCACAAAACTTTGGGAGCCATTTCAATTTTGCGACTTAGCAGATTATGTGAAATAATGAATCTCGACTAAACGTTATCAATATATGCGTTTTAGAAAAGTATTGATTAAAATTAACCATTAATTTATTCTATTTTACCTAATCATCGATCAAAATTTTTAAATTAGTGCCTGCTCTTACATATCATTTTCATCGGCCTACAAAAGTGATTACATAAATGGATATGGCCCGCCATACAAAAAGTTAAAACGCCTCTGCTCTAAATAAACATGAAGCGTGAAGAAACAATGTAGCATATAGTGTATTATTATATGAGTCGGGAGTTTTAATAATTATTGAGCACTTGAAATCCTCGAGCCAATTTAAAGATGAAAGTAATCATTTCACTTTTTTTTTTAAAAGGAAAGCTATTTTTAGTTGGGTTTTTTTCTGGTCAGTCCAATTGCCTATAAATTAAATTCAATATCGCTGCAGAAATCTATGTATTTATGATTAAATTCGATCTTGTTCAGTAAATAAGGAATAATTTGTTTCAATTATTTATGTCTTTATTAGTTTACTTATTTGTTGTTACATAATTTGTTTTATTACTTGTTCATTTTCTTATTCGTCTCCTTGCTTAATTGTTTATTATTTCTATATTTATTGAAAAAGTACTTTACCTCTTCGTTTTATTTTGTAACATAAAATATGTTGAAATTCTTCCATGTATTTTTACTGTGTAAGATATATGATTATTGAATGCAACTATTAATTTTTGGTAGTGTTTTTGTAAAGCGCAGTGAGCTTTAAGAAACTGCGCTATAGAAGCGTCCTTTATAAATAAATAAATAAATTTACAAAAAATGCAGTTATTTCTTCGTAATTTATTTCATTTTTCAAAAAAAAAATTTTTTAATCATGAATTTTTCTTTCTGATTTTGAAAAGCATTGTGCAAATTTGTTGTTATATTACAAATTTGATAATCTTAAAGATCTGTTATGCGAATATATATATGATATATGAAAATGTAAATTTGTAAAGTCAAGTTTCATGGGATGGGATAGAAAATTTGGAAAACATAGAACATTTTTCGTCAGAATTAAATCGTAGTAAAACTTAACAATATCTTCAAATGGGCGTGGATTTCTAGACTGATTATAAAAATAGTGTCAATTTTTGCTTTTATTTGCTTTTTTTTCAATTGTATTATTATATTTTTAAAAAAAATTATTATTTTTGTTTTGTTCTGTTTATGGTTTTACAAAAATCAAAGTCAAAGAATATTTAGAAGTTCACTTGCAAAAGGTAATTTGATATTTAATCTAAAGAATTTTTTTTTTACCTTACTTTTAAATTTTAAAAGTCAATGTTAAGTTGATGAAATGAATTTTTAAAAACATTTATTTCAAATTTCAAGAATTTTCCTTGCTACCTGAAAAACAAATTATGTTGTGAAAACAACATCACTAAAGAAATAGAAAAGGAAGATGAAGAAGAGGATAACTGAACTTAAGAAAAAGTGTGCGAAATTGACAACCGTGAAGAGGATGACAATGACAAAGACAATGTCACAGTTATTGTGACAAATGTGACAGGTATAATAGCAACGGCCATCTCGATCCTTGTATGAACTATATGTGCTGTTTTGGTGTATCGTATCTAAGTGCTAGTAAACAAAGTATCACTCCTTCTTTAATTACCCTTACTAATTGTGTAACACAGGGTGACACTTATTAAAGTACAAAAACTTTTTCAAATAGTAGAGAATTATTTTGAATCAAAGCACAGGGTGACTAATGGAAAAGTGTCATCTGGGGAAGGGCGGCTGAAAAATGGCCCCAACAAAGAAGGACATCAACAAAGCAGGGTGTCACCAGAGAAAGGTACCAGATAAAATATTTTAAGGAATCTTAAGTTCAAAATGTAAAGTTTAATGCCTATATCTATCTATCTATCTATCTATCTATCTATCTATCTATCTATCTATCTATCTATCTATCTATCTATCTATCTCCAACATCAACTCTAAATCTACTGTGCACTAATTAATTCTGTTTATTGCTTTACTTCTTCAACTCTAGTAACTTCTCACTAAAAACTAATTTGTATTTTAAATAATGGGAAGAGGGTCGGAGTTAATATCTCTTGAATTAAACGCGATGTCAGATGTTTGGAGCTCCATGTGACTTCAGAATAATTGATATACATTGCAAACAGTTATTTTATTCAGTCACCTTTACAAAAACATAATTAGAAATAAAACGTTTTCTTAAATTCATATTTGCATTTTATTCATCCTTCCATACTGAAGGGAAGATGACATTGACTCCGGCTCCTCTTCCCACCCCCACCTTTCTACTTGCTTTTCTTTCTTCACGCCCAGCTGTGAGGATGGCTTCCAGCTTGAGAGCCCTCGCGTACCTTTGACCTCTGAGGGTCCGCAGACAGTCTGTTATTGCCTAGTTATGCCGGTCTTTTTGACACTTATCATTAGCCAGATTACTCCGGTAATTTTTTGACCAGTTTTTGTAGTCATATTTTTGTACATGAGGTACTAGCTGCATCATCCGCAGAAAGAAGCCCTCTGATTAATACAGTTTCCTCTTTACTCTTCGAACGGTGCCGTCTGAAGTTAATCCGCTCTGATCTCTGGTTCACACCCTTAGAGCAGTCCTCGATGGCATATTGGATTTAATGAATATAAAAAGACCATTTCATTTAGATATAACTATTTTTCTTGTATATGGATTTTTCAGTTGAACAGTGAAACTTAATCCTAATTATGACTATCCTAGTTCAATAATAAAATGAATCTATAAGTTATTATATGATCAAAATTTCTTAAGGATATCATTTATTTTTTGTTTTGTAGATGTATTTTTTTAGATTTAAAAGAAGACTTAACCCTAATTATGACTATCCGTGTTCGGTTCACCCAGATAACCACGTCTATTGTACACCTGTCCAGTCATCTTCTGTTGGAAAGTAAAGTTAAAAACTGTCAAATAATTTTGTCAAGTGCTCAATGTTGACTTTTCCTAAAGATGAAACATCAAACACGTTATCTTCTCTTTCAATAGTTGCTGATAAATTGTGAAACAAATTGAAACAATCTGCTTGCATTCGACTCTTCAATGCTGCTAACTTGCGTTTCTGTCCATCAATACTTTTGTCAAGAGAAAGAACGTGAGATTTAAGACAGGAAGTGGGAGGTCAAAATTTACTAGAGTCAGACGTCATGGCTATGATTTTTGTCTCCACCAGGTGAGCACTGAAGTTTAATCGTGTATTGATCAATCTGTATATTCATCGCATATTCCAGTGTTAAATTCATTTTGTTGACATTGAATATTGCAAAGCTGTTATTGTGCGAAAGAATTTGTTATTATGTAGCCGAGTGGTGGGCTAAGGTTGGGTTTGTTAACTACTTGACAATTAACAAATAGGTAAACAGAAATTCAGGTCGTGAGAAGTATAGTTTCTATACTTTTTTATTTATTAGTTTCTCTTCTACACTAACTCATGTGTAATTAATTTAGCCAGCAGGTTAAACAATATACAGCTCTACTACTGCCTATGCCCTGATTCTCTCGGTACATGATTCCCTGGGTGATTCTCTCTCCAACCTAGCTTTCTCCTACCTTAAATAGTCCGGGGCCTGGAAGATGTTGGTTCCGGTCTAGTAGTATTGAATATACTCTAGCCGCAAACGTACATTTCTGGTCATTGTTTATAGGACCGATAACTTTCACATACGCCAGAAGCGATGCGTTTCCTGCACCCAAATAAAACATTGTGCTGGGCTGATGAGATAGGGGGGGGGTATTGTTACAGGACTGAGAATTGTAACCTTTGCCGGAAGAGCTCGCTTCCGGCACCCAAATACACAATATTGTGCTGGCGACGGAAACTTTCGTTCCTGAGTCATCTGTAACCCAACACCCCAGGCCCCATACCTCTGCCGGAGTAAACAGAGGGCATTTTGTTTGGGTATGTTTTGGTGCCACACGGTCACATTTAATAACGCCTAGTTAAACAAAGGAAAAATAGCCTCTTACAATGTACTGCCATCGTTAATAATGAAGCCAACCTTCCATGCATGAAGATATTTAGCTCAATAAAAATGCCAAAGCTATCAGCCAAATAAGAAATCTTGGCAGTCCAATTTACATTTTGGAGCAGTCGAGCCTCATCTGGCTTTTTATTATGTAGAAACTGGCCGAGCTCTCTTCGCAATTAAAAACCTCTTGACAGAACTTTCTCCCAGACAACCAACGCATATCCATTTATAGTAACTCTGTGTTCAACACCCATTTCCTTACGTAATGCAGCTAAAATTCTTGAATTTAAAGCATTTGTCTTGACATGGTTCAAAATATTTTACTTCTTCCTGTCCAGGTTTTTTTTATTAAATTTCTGTTGACATATGCTGGATGGCTAAAATTTTGGTGAAGCGCTGTTAGCCCAGCGGATTGCTCAGGTACAAAATATCAAATTAATATTATAATTATTTTTATAATCATTATTACTATTATTATTTCGTAAGGTATTTGAGAGTGACCAGCAACTAAATACAAAACCACAAAAAGCAGAAATTATATCAATTGGTTTAAAGACACTAATCTTCACGTTATATAGGTCTAAGACTTATGATAAATATTGCAAATAAAAATAACAGACAACGAGACTAAAAATAATATTTTCAAATTTCTGTTATCCAAGTAGAGGTAACCCCAGCATTCAATCTCTAAACAAGGATATAGAAACAACAAACATGTATCAAAAACGAATGCAATTTCCAACAAAAAATTCAATTAAAAAGCATTCTAAATTACATTGAGAGTCATTTTAATCAATAATTCTGAAAGTAAAAAACAATTGCCATCTTCAAAAATGCTCAAAAGATAACCGGAGTCGAAAAGAAATAGATTTTTGAAAAATTCCTTCACCAACATTGATCTAAATAATATTAGCTATCGTTTAACGTTTATTTTAACCCGATAGTTGATGTCGTTGACGAGACATTGAAAAAAAACCTAAAACACTTAGATCTAGAATATATTTTTGCAGTTCACTTTCTCATATTTTCTCTTCAATGTCATATTCACTGACGCTACGCCACACCAAGAATTTTTCTAACATTATAATTTACAAAGCGGGAAAACCCAAATTAGTATCATACTAAACATTTCAATGAAATTGATTTTCAATCAATAATTCTGAAACTGAACGAAATAATAGCATACTATAATTTTCTGCTCAACTTACAGGAGTCGATTGAAAAATAATTTTTCATAGATTCCTTCCCCCAACATAGAACTAAATATTATTAGATATTGTTTGGCGTTTGTTTCAACGCGATAGATATTATGGTTGCAGAGAAATGGACGAAATATTTTATATATATATATATGTATATATGGTGGGGGGTGGTTCCTACAAGAAATCCAGTAAAACAATAAAGCTTAGAATAAAAAAATATATAATTAATCTAAGTAGTAAATGACTTGAAACTATATACCAATACGTTGTTATAATCTAAGAAACATTAATGACGCCATTGCGTTTCTGCTTTACACATATTTTCTTATAATTTAAGGATGTAATACGTTCCTGACGTATTTAAGAGATATTATACAAAGTATATAGCAAAGTAAAGTTTATTAAATATTATGTTTTTCAGTCCTCTCGTCCATGACGGACATACACCGATAATTATTATCGGCGTCTGCGATTGCTCCAAAGGCATCTTATTCTGGGCCAGCCTCTACATGATCTTTCAATCACCGTCAAATGTCTTGATGTATGCTTCCATTTCTCGGCGATAAATGTTTCTTGTGCGGCCTCTTTATCGCTTTCCCTGAATTTTCCTTGTCAGGCTTTGCCTTGTACTAGAAGCAGGCATGCTTAATGTATTACTAATTCATCATACGACTTCTGGAGAATCTCGTCCTCAGTTGTCTTTCGTTGACAGTGTTCCCAGTTGATGATTTTTTTACCGACAGCGTATTCTTAGAATCTTTCTTAGACAATTGATAATATAATAGATTATGGTCATGTTCACGGCCGTTGTTCTCAACATCTCAGCTCCATATAGCGGCACAGGTTTTCCAATAGCAATAAATAAAAGAAATAAAAATAAAAAATCTTATTTTGTCGTGCTTAAAACATGCTTAGAATATTTACATTTTAGTTGATTGCATTTTAATTGAAAACATAAGGGGAAATAGCATATTAAAATGAAATGTTTCCATTGCTTTTTAACTTCTACATCAAACCATATATATGAATAATAAAGAGAAAGATATTACAGTGAAAGTAAAGGAGGGGGGTAGAAAAGAGACATATATTGTGGCCGCTTAAAATGTGTGGGAATTATTTAAATACCAGTTGAAAAGTTAGAATAGACACCTGTATTGTCGCTGCTTACAATATGCTGGGTCTATTAGTCTATTTAAATATTATTTGATTGCAGTTTAATTTAAAATATCATCTAAATGACACGTTAGTTTTTTGCATTTTAACATGTATATCTACACATATATAGGGGTAATAAAGAAAAAAAGGATATAGTAAAAGTAAGAGAGGGGGGAAATTGAGAAAAGAGACAGAAAAGGACAAGGACGCTAAAGATGCTGTAATGTCCAGCTCATTTTACAGCGTAGCAACCACTCTTAAAATTTGATCACTACCAGGAAGTGTAACAGGTTTTATCTAAGCAAATATGTTTTTAAATGAACGCAAGTCCAAGATATATATTTAGGTTATATATTGTTAATTAGTTTTAATACACTATGACAAGTGTTTAATCTAATGTATTGCATTTTGAAAATATTGTTCTTTTAAAATGTCAAGTTCATTTAACTTTGCAATAATGTTCCATATTTCTATCATCATCTTTCTATTATTAGCTTTAAAATATTCCTTTGAATTATCGCAAATGAGAGCATTATTTTCACTTTCACTTCATCAAGTTGTTTTTTTTTGTTTTTTTTTGTTTTTTTTTTTCAACATCCTTATAAGGGCATATTACTTGCATTCGCTGTGCTTGAATCTTTAACATCTTATGTGTCGCAGGAGTAACTCGTCTCAGTTGTAACGGATGTGTTTGATTGGCCTATCATATAATCTCTAAAAAAAAAAAAAAAATAACACGCTACAAATGATTTTTTAGACTTAAGCTGGATTAAATGAAATCGTGTTTGCAGAGTGTGTTTAGCTTTGTAATTTGTGAAAAGACATTGTCGCAAAAATCGATTTCTAAACATATATGGGAAAACAGGGGCAAAAGAAACAACAACAACAGAACACTGAAACAGTTGAGATCTCTACGATATATTTTGATTGTTGCTAATCACCTTCTTGAATTGATTTTTCGTGTCTGCTTGATTGTCAATTGTTTATTATTTCCAGGAGATATAAATTACTCTTGGTTTGTACGACTGAAATGGACATTTAAATATACTCTTTTTAAGAAAAAGTAAATTATTTAGACTGGACAGATTGGAATTTCCGCGTCGGTCCTTGAATGCCTTTTTATTTAGATTCCGAACATTCATTACCAAGAAGAAATCTAATCAATGGATTTATTATTTCATCGAGTGTTTTCCGTGAGATTGACGTTTTTTCTATTTGCTCTGATGTGTTCAGGTAATATTTTTTCTCGATACATTTATTTTATTAAATATGTATTTCATTGTCTATAGCTATGAATGCACAATCCTTACATTTATTGTTTTACGTGGAGAATAATTTTGTTTTGTAAATATCTTCCGGTATTACGGTGTAAAAAAATTAACACTCCATCTTACCGAGCGAACACGGTTTCGAGATTATTAAGGCAGATATTTTTTCTTCAATAGTTAATACCTCGTAAACCATTGTAGCGTTTGCTACCTAATATCTCGTTGTATAGCGGGGTTATATTGTAAATCCTTGAACAATGTTGCTACACAAATAGCAATAATAAAATATACTAGTAACTTACGCAAGAGCTACTGATAGACTTAAAGAAGACATTACATGCATAAGTTTAATGCCGAGTATCCTCTCAGTGACATCTGCCACGAGTTCAATATTTGACATAAGAGAATTTTTATGGAAAAACCAACACCGTGCTGCATTGGTAAGTCTGATGGTAGTCCTTGCCAGACAAATGTGTAGTTGGCCTCAACGACTTTGTCATTATCAGCTAACCATATCTCCTGTAGAGATGTCATATCGATGCCGAATCGTGAAATATCCAAGTCAATGAACGCTGTCCTTCTAACATCTTCTGCACATAAGGGGTCAGAAATAATACCAGTGTACAGAGTTCTGGCATTCCAGCTTGCCAAACAAAGTTCTGAAAATGTCTTCCTTATTTTTGAAGTTGTTGCTTGCGTTTGGCTTGCTTGTTGATTTGATCACTCTGATCCCAATGAACCCAATGTGGCAGTCGAGCCATGGCGGAGCATCATCTCATTGGCTGAGGCTGCTTAGCTTAAGGCGGATGTTCAGTTAGACATGGCTATCTTTTCCACCGACTGTAACAACCCCTGGTGCCTAATTATACTTCAAAAGAGCAATGGCTTATAACTGGTAATTGCCGTACCAAGTGTTGTGCCTTGCAGCGAAACTGAGGTAACCACTCCAGATTTTTGTAGGGGATGTAGAAAAAGTAAGTCGCGATAGCTTCGGCGGGGATTTGAAGAAAACAAGCTGCAGCAGACCCTGTCTTTCCACATAGATGGTTATTCCAGGAGAACATATTATTTGATAAAACTAGGTGTCATAGGTATAGCAGGAGCTGCCAGAGATATAGCGCATTAAAAAACTACCTAATGGACTGTGTCTCCTTTATTCTCGTTAGAGTTTACTCCCTTAGTCTCTTCATGAAAATGTGAAGCTGTGAGTCAGTGGAGTTTGAGATTCGAGTTTCCCTCTTGTAGATGAGCATCCTATCAAATTTTACGAGCCACATTAGCCCAAGCGCTGGCTTACTCATATCAGTTAAAACATGATTCGCCAGACTTTGTTACCAAGTCATACGAATAGACCAGGAGTTTGGCTTTGGTTTGCAAAGAGAAAGCACTATTGCTCTACAAAGCTGAACCAGGACATTACACAATGCAATGTCGCATAAATGCAAGAAACAAAGTCCTGAAGATTGCACGCTTTTGCGCGAACACTTGATGGGTGAAGCTCTGTAAAAAGCACGCTTTCTGCAATCTGCTGCCAATCGGAGATATATTAACGAGGTACCGTACGGATGGCAAACTGTTCAACCTTCGGAGGCTTCAGGCAAAAACCAAGGTCAGGACAGACACAATCAGAGACCTGCTCTTTGCAGACGATTGTGCCCTCAATGCTGCCTCGGAGGATGACATAAAACGCAGTGTTAACCTGTTCTCCAGCGCCTGCACTAACTTTGGTCTGACAATTAACACAAAGAAGACTGAAGTCCTTTATCAACCCGCGCCTGGAAAGCCTTATGTTGAGCCCATCATCACTGTCAACAACCAGAAACTCAACGCAGTGAAACGCTTCACATACTTAGGTAGCACACTGTCACAAAATGTCACCATCGATGACGAAGTGAATGTCAGAATTGCCAGGGCCAGCTCCACCTTTGGCAGGTTGTACCCGAATGTCTGGAACAGAAGAGGCATTACCATCCAGACCAAAGTGAAAGTATATAGGGCAGTTGTGCTCCCTACACTGCTTTATGCATGCGAAACTTGGACCGTATATCAACGCCATGCTAAAAAGCTGAACCACTTTCACACAACAAGCCTCAGGAAGATTCTGGGCATAAAGTGGCAGGACAAAACTCCAGACACCACGGTACTAACCAGAGCTGGCCTCCCCAGCATCTTCACCCTACTGATGCAGTCACAGCTTCGCTGGGCAGGGCACCTAACCCGAATGCCAAATGAGAGACTACCAAAGAGACTCTTCTATGGCGAGCTCCAGGATGGCCAGCGGTCTCATGGTGGACAAAAGAAACGCTTTAAAGAGACATTGAAAGCGTCTCTGAAGGCGTTTGCAATAAACCCAGACACGTGGGAGGAAGCTGCGTTGGACCGGTCCACCTGGCGCCAATCCATCCATGAAGGTGCCAGGACATGCGAGGCAAACAGGATTAACGCCGCAGAAAAGAAGAGGCAAGCCCGAAAGGCCCGTGCTGTCAACCCTCCAGGAGACAATCAACTCATCCAATGTCCCTTCTGTTCCCGAACTTTCCGTGCCAGGATCGGCCTTGTCAGCCATCTGCGCACACATAGGCAAAACAAGTCCCAGCAACCCTCGGATGACTAAAGTGGTCCTCGTCGATTCGACGGACGAACAACAACAAATCAAGCCTGGTACCTATTGGAATTCAGGACGTGTTAGCGCATTTTTGTATTATGTATCAGTACCTATGTTAGATATCAGAATTATGTAGTTATCAGTAATTGTGTTTAGATTTTAGACATATTTTTATGAATTTTCTTGTGTAATGAATATACCTGACATTTTTTTAATTTAAAAGTCATGTCTTTACATTTAAAAAAAAATATTTTCTCTTTAATCCAACTACAAGTCACCACAAATGATGACGTAAAACTCTCTAAACTTTTACACATATTCTAATGACGTCAACTAAAAAAAAACAACTAATTCCTTTGCACCCTTTTGCACCACTATTCAATGCTCGAAGTTTTATGCATACGACTTCCAACAATGGCGGCCGTTCCCTGCGCTAGTGTTACCTCTCGATTCGAAATATTTTTTGGTAGTTTTAACGGGTTTTTTTAACGGATCGAGTAACTGAGTGTTGATGCACAAATGACAGGTCAGGGCATACAAAAAACATATATACATCATGGTTCTAGGACTTATAGATGCTGTGATCAAGGGTGATGACAGACGGACAAAACCGGTGCAATAGCGATTTCGACATCTCAAAAATGCGCTAAAAATTGTACAATGCATAAAATGCCACAGGACCCCCAATATCAAAGTCAGATCCAAATAAATGAAAGTTCAGTCAAGGGTAGGCGAGATGATCGAGAACGAGACAGGCAGATGCGCTTGGCTGAGCACTATCTAAAACTCTATGCAACACAGAGTGTAGAATTCCAAAATTAACGGTTCTAGATCAATATGCTCCACCATCTTTAGAGCTTCGTTGGGCCATTGATCATCTGAGTAATGTAAACGCCTTAGGAAACGATTGCATTCCTGCAGAAGTCTTTCAGTACGGCAAGTCTGCATTACTGAAGCTTCAACACAAACTCATATACGATTGCTGGGAACACGGTCAAATCCCACAGTATATCTGTGACACCAAAATAGTCACGCTATACAAAACCAAAGGTTAACGCAGTGATTGCAAAAATATCGAGCATACTCTAGTAAATATTGTGGTAAAAGCCTTTGCCAGAGTGGTCCTTGCACGCCTGCAAATTCTGGCACAAAGTGTCTACCCGGAATCACAAATTGGTTTTCGGGCTCGCCCGTTAACCATGGACATTATTTTCTCACATCGTCAGCTACAATAAAAGTGTCGAGAGGAACAGAAAGCCTTCTTAATTGCCTTCATATACTAATTTAAGGCATATATTCAGCCGCAAGGGTTTGCTATGTATATTGGAAGAAAAAGGAATCTCCACGTGGCTTATCTTTATTAACGGCTCCTTTCACACCCATATGCAAAGCTCAGTTCTCTTCAATGTTTACTCATAAGAAACCTTCCCAGTTTGTATCAGAGTCAAACAGGGATGCATATTGGCTCCAACACTCTTTGGTATCTTATTTTCGATGCAACTGCGACATGCGTTTGAGGACTGTTCGAGGTCTGAACATTTTTTACCAGGACGGATGGAATCCTATACAACATAAGCCGCCTCCGTGCAGAGAGAAAAATTTTGTAAATGTATTAATCAGAGAGTTGCCCTTTATGGATGACGCAGCTCTTACTTCACGTACAGAGAGAGGACTCCAACAACTGGTCAATACTTTCTCAGAGTCATGCAATGACTTTGGTTCAATGATTAGCCTTCAAAACACTAACATTTTTAGGCAAAGCACAGACTGTCTTCCAAAAATCTCCATTGAGGCAAACACCTTGCATTTCCCTTACCTTGTCAGCAACATCACAAGCACACTCTCCCTGGAAAAGAAAAAAGAAAACAGAATCGGTGTGGCAACATCAAGAATGGCTAGAAACAAAGAGAGGTGAACAATGCGCAATTCACTGACATGACGAAAACCACCATGTACCAGGCCTGCGTGTTCAGCACACTCCTGTAAGTCAGTGAATGCTTGTTGACCTATGCTAAGCAATTTTAGCAGATTAACATCTTCCACTTTTAAAGATTGCATATGATCCTACATATAAAGTGGCAGAATATAAATAAATAAATATCGAGGTTCTCAGAAGATGCCATATGCTGAGTATGCACTCAATCATAGGTGACAGAGGCATGTGGTGTTTGAGTCATGTTTGCTGGATGAACTCGAAGCGTAATCCACGAACACTTTTTTATGGTGAGCTGGCATCTTGGTATAAGGAAAAGAGGTTGCCCCTGCCTGCGCTTCAAGACGGTCTTCAAGAAAGACAATGGAGCTGGGAGACTGTAAAACGTGGAAAACCATCGCCAAAGAAGTGCACAGTCAGGTGGGCAATTGTGTGTCAGACATTCGAAGCGAAAGCATCCCTCACAGCTAAGAGTGAAGAAGAGGGGCCAGCAAAAAGAGGAAGGAAGGAAGAGAGGCAGGAGTAAACGCAATCATCCCATGAGGATGTACTGTACAAAGACTTCAGCGTCACTTCCTCTTTTGAAGGGTCATCTTACTTTTAGTTCCTTTTGACATTAAAAATTAATGATAAGTAATCAGAACTACCCCCGGAGACGTTCCTTTAATATAAACTCTTTGCTTAATATATATTTATTTATTATTATTCTATTTTAGTGGTTAACAGTGTTTCTTGACTTCGAAACCCCGTTCTAAATATATATTTTTTCTAATTGTATCGTATAGCCTTGCTAAAATATAAAAATTAACTAAAATAAAGCATCCTAAGATACTGTAGAATTTCTAAAACATTATTGAAATGTAAACATTTTGATCACATATGTCGTTTTTTAAAAGTTAATTCATCTTATTCTTTTGAACACGACAAAGGTTAGGCAAATAGACCCATACAATGAAAACCTAAATAACTAAGAAATTGTGATTACTTAATGTAAACTCTGCCAATTAACACTGCAAATTCTACATCACCAGGTGTTTCAGGAAAAGGAATAATGCTTTTGGCTTTGCGCCACGATGGATTGAATTTCTTAAATGACACACTCATCTGCGAAAATGGTGATGGTATCTTCATTACAGACCTGACATTGATATTAGAGATACACAATGTAAATATCCCAAAAAAATAATGTTGACAAAAGTCAATGTTTTTTTCCAATTCTTTTAGGTATGTTTTGTACATACAGAGACCCTTCTTTACAGAAGATTATTGCGTCCTGAGGGTATATATGGTTTGTGTCTAGTTTTGCATTTTTATTGATTTTTTTTTTCGTTCTTTCCTCTGGTAACTCTTCCCGTCCCAATTCCGGACGGGAGAAAGGATAATTTGTATGCATTTGTTCATGCATTAAAAAAAACGAAAAGTTTCGTATCACTATGTCTATCTGAGGGTAGTATTTAGTTATCTTTATGTTGCATTCCCGCGTTAGATTTAATGGACGAAAGTATTAATGATATAGTGCTCACTTTTCTTCTACCCTGTAATGTTTAAAGGTTTAATGATTTTACTTGTTAAGTTTTCTTCTCAGATTTGAATATTTAAGAGAAACTTTGTTGTTCTTGTATTTACTATCTCTGTTTTTTTCTCTCTAATTCTTCTAATCTCCCCACATTAAAAACACTCTTGGTTACTTATTATTCAAAAAATAACTCTAAAAGACTCATAAAAACTGAAAATATGTTTTATTTACGTGCTTCGTTACTTAAGTTTACTCTAATTCTTCTATCCCTATCTCAGTTTTTCTTCCCTCTCTAACTGTGTCCTATCTTCCGTCCCGATCTCCATCTGTCTGTGAGTGTCTCTGTGTAATTCTCTCCCTGTGTGAGAGAGTTTCTGTCCGTGTGTTTCTACTCTAACACCCATAAGTCTCCGCCCCTAATTTCCATTGTCCGAAAGTAAACTGTCAACAATCTTGCGTCTCCCTAAGATAATACTGGGGTGAGGTCGGTTGACGTAAGCCCCTCTGGTCACTTTTCCCCATTCTCTTGTCCTCTTCTTCGACCCGTTCTCAATTGTCGGCTCCTTTCATCTACCAGTTACGGCAGAGTCACTCGGCTTGCCATGTCTTAACACCAGGGCAATATTTATGGTCCGCCTGCTCAGTTTTCGTTTTTCAAAGAATCATTCTTGGTTTCCATTCTCCCTGATTCCCAATTCAAGCGAGATAACATCTGAACGTCACATTTCTTACTTCTGGCCTTCTGCCACGGTCAGGGTTCCTACACTCTCCCCTGATTACAAAACCTAAGTCGCCCTCGACATCAAGAAATATCTCGGCATATGTTGTTTTTTTTTAATTGCCTTCAAATGACTAAGACCCTCTGGCAGAACAAGTCAAACAAATACACCCAGAGGCTTTGTTTTTCCCGCCAACACAACATAGCCCTCACCATTCCTAAATGACTCCTTTTCTACATCACTGTACTGTGTCAACCCACTCTACGTGTCTCAATAAAGTCCTTAATCAACTGGTCTATTTCTCAACATCATTGAAAGAAAACTTATAAAACATTAGCAGGGAAAATTATAAAAATATGACATGAAAAAAAAATAATGGATAAAATTCGTACCCTTCTTAAATTACATCCAAATAATGCGTGAGACACATACATTATAAAAATACACACATTTCTGAAAACTAGGGCAGTTATCGATTAAATTAAATTTAATCATTAACATTTGAAAAATTACCGATTAATTAATCTATAATTTTGTTAAGCTAAAAATAAAGATTATGTCGTCATTAAACTAAAAATTTCAAGGGAAGTAATAAAAACGGGCAATTAGTATTTGAATTAAGTCATTTTTAAAACAGTTAGCACTGAAAACAATGACTCATGCCCTTCATATCTTACTGAACTTTTGTCAGTCTACTCACCAAGTCGTCAGCTACGCTCCTCTGCGGATACACGCATTCTCTGTGTTCCTTATATAAGAACTAAAACATTTGGCGAAAGGTCATTCTCCTTTTGTGCAGCCAAACAATGGAATTCTCTTCCATTACACATCCGTAGCATTTCAACTGCTAAGTCATTCAAGACTGCACTTAAGACAAATCTTTTTTAAAAAAAATTTCAAAAAAATAAAACCACATTTCTTTAAATGATTAACGTAGCTGATGTATTGAGTATACCGTATTGTCATTTATGTAGTTAATATGCTATGAATGTTTCTTTTTATTTATATATGTACTAGCAGACCCGGTCGTGCGTTGCAACGATCTCAGTAAAAATGACAATTTAAGAATCCTATGAGTGATATGTTTTAAAAACAATTATGTCAGAAACCTACACTGAAGTGCGAAAAAAAGTCCAAATATCATGGCAAACAGATAAATAAAATAATAATTTAAAAGCTTTTTTAAAAAACGGCATTAAAGGGCTAGACTCTAAAATAAGTGCTACTTTGTACTCAAGATATGTTTCTCAATAAAGTGTAAAATTGCTTTGGAGGATTAAATTATTAACGTGCATTACAAAAAAAAAATTAAGGGCTGCCTACCCGAAGGAATGAACATAAAGAGTTCAGTTTCCTAGAGTAATTATTTATAGACTCTTGAATTTTTATAAGACAAAAAAAAAAGACATTAAGAGCCCCAGGGCCCATTCACGACAAGATATAAAGCTTAAAACGATGTCAGTAAAAATGACTATTTAAGAATCCAATGCGTGATCTGTTTTAAAAACTACTATGCCAAAAACCTACACGGAAGTGTGCAAAAAAGTCCAAGTTTCCCAGCAAATGGATAAATAAATATATATATATATGTATACAGCTTTGAAAAAAAATAAAGAAAAAAACGAAATTAAGACACCGGGCTCTAAAATAAGTGATGATTAATTATTTTTTTAATCGCCATGGTACTCAAGCTTTGTTTCTCTATATCGTGTAAAATTGATTGAGGAATTAAATTATTAACGAGCATTACAAAAACATTTCGGTATGTGTGCCCGAGGGAATGGGCATTAAGAGTTCAGTTACTTATAAAAAATATTTATAAACTCTTAAGTTTTTATGTACTAAAATTGGCAAGATCCGTTATTTTCTTAGTAACTTAAACTAACACTAATTTTTGTAAAGGTAATATAAAGGAAAAAACAAAATATAGGGGCCCCTGTGCCCATTCTGCGCAAGATGTCAATTTCAAAAGCTGTTCGTTTTAATTCAGTTTCATTATTCATATATATTTCTATAGATTGTTAAAAATTGAATGGGGAATATATCTTAAGCATGTACCAAAAACAAACATTCGGGGCTCCCAGCCCAAAAGTAAATTACATTAGAAGTTTAGTGCCCTATAGAATTTTATATGGGCTACCAAGATTTTGTAAACAAATTTTGGTTAAGATCAATTCTTTTACACAAAACCTAACGCATAAACTTAATTAAAGAAAAGAAAGACATGATGGGCTCATTTAAAGCCAGATGAAAAGTTAAAAGCGATGTTCATTTCAATTTGCATGATAATGGATATATTTGTCGTTGATTAAATATTGAATTGACAAAATCTCTTAAACATTAACAACCCCCACCTAAAAAAGACTATTGGCACCCCCAGCCCCGAAGAAATGGTCATTAAAAATTCAGGACCTTATAGTATTTTAATATTGGCTATCAAATTTTTTTAAAACAAAATTTGGTTAAGATCCGTCAATTTACCAAGAAGCTAGTACTTAACCTAATTTTCTATTGGTCATATAAGCTAAAAATGTCATTATGGGCCACCGGCGCCTCATGTGTGTTTAATTGACGAAGAAAATTACCTGTTAACTTCCTGGGAGTGCACGAAAAAGTCTGCAAAAGTGTCATTACGACCGAATACATGGTTTAGTAAGCTATACACCAGCACCGATTGAGCTGCTATTAGGGGTTAAAGACTCTATGGTATTTTAATATTGGCTATCAAGAATATAATTGCAAAATTTGGTTGAGATCCATCAATATAGCAAGTAGTTAGCGCTTAAACTAATTTTTATATAGCTAATTTTAGCACACAAAAAATGACATTATCGGCCCCCGGCGCCCCTTTAGTTTTAAATGGAGAAAAAAAGTAGCAGTTACCATTCTTGAAGGGTACTCATCGGTCACACACATTTTCATGACGATGGGATACATGTTTTAGTCAGCTTTAAACGACATACACTCACACACACAATATAGAGATAGATATAGAAGGAAAAACATATTTAGGGGCCCCCGGCCACATTCAGTGCAAGATATCAATTTCAAAAATCTGTTCATTTTTATTCCATTTCATTTTGAATATATTTATCGAGATTGTTAAAAATGAATGGGAAAAATATCTTTAAAATTTAAGAAAAAGACATTTTTGGCCCCCCGGCCCCGATGAAAAGGACATAAGAAGTTCATTACCCTTTATTATGTTAATATGGTATACAGAGTTTTTTTTTAAAAAAGTTCGGTTAAGATCCATTCATTTACTCAGTAACTAACGCATAAACTTATTTTTATATAGCTCAAATTAGAAAAAAAATGAGATTTATGGCCCCAGGGGCCCATTCAAGGGAAGATATAAAGTGTAAAACATCTGTTCATTTCAATACGGATAATAGATACATTTATCATTATTTGTTAAGAAGTTCAATAATTAATTTGAGGGATAAAATCTTAAACGTTTACTAAAACTGGTATTTTGGGCCCCCAACCCTGAAGAAGTTGCCATTGGGACTTTAGTGCCCTAAAATATTTTATATTGACTACCCAGTATTTATATACCAAGTTTGTTTAAGATCCATCAATGTAGCAAGTAGCTATTTATTTATTTATTTATAAAGGACGCTTCTATATCGCAGTTTCTTAAAGCTCACTGCGCTTTACAAAAACACTACCAAGAATTAATAGGTGCATTCAATAATCATACATCTTACACAGTAAAAATACATGGAAGAATTTCAACATAATTTTATGTTCCAAAATAAAACAAAGAGGTAATGTTTTTTTTTCAATAAATATAGAAATAATAAACAATTAAGCAAGGAGACGAATAAGGAAATGAACAAGTAATAAAACCAAATTATGTAACAACTAATAAGTAAACAAATAAAGAAATAAATAATTAAGACAAGCAAACCTATAAACAGAAAAACAAACACATAAAATGAATAAATAAACAAATAAACACACAAACAAACAAATATACAAACAAACAAATAAATAAATTTAAACGTTTTAGCTATTATTTGTATCAACCATATGTCTATGTGAAACGAGTATTATAAAAGTTTAAAACATCTAATAATGGTAATGACATTTCAGTGTGATTAAAACATAATTACAATAAGACAAAAAAAAATAAATATACGCATTTAAGAATCAATATAAAACACGTAACCCATATACACCCATGCTCTTGCACCCATACAGACACACACGCATACACACACTCTCTCTCTCTCTCACATACGCACACACAAACACACACACACACACACACACACACAAACAAAGAGTCTCAGAATAATGTGATCATCACAGATTGTAGGCTTGTCGAAACAGGTGAGTTTTTAGGGAGTTTTTGAAACGTGGTAGGGAGGATGCATGGCGGAAATTTGATGGGAGAGAGTTCCAGACAGTAGGAGCTAAAGCCTGAAAGGAGCGATCACCGTAGGATTTTGTTTTAGTTCTAGGGACCGAAAGAATGCGACTGTCTTGAGAAGAGCGTAAGCTTCTGGTAGGGGTGTAGGTGTGGAGAATCTCAGAAAGATAAACGGGGAAAAGAGGTTCTGTCAGTGACTTATAGCAGAGAGTAGAGACTTTGTAATTGATTCTAGAGGCAATAGGCAGCCAATGGAGTTGCTGTAGTAGCGGTTGTACATGGTCGGTTTTATTAGCCCGAAAAACAAGTCTTGCAGCAGAATTTTGCACTTTCTGTATTTTGTCTATGAGGTAGTTTGGAATTCCAGAAAGAAGTGCGTTGCAGTAGTCAAGTTTTGACAAAACAAGTGAACAGACAAGAGTTTTAGATGCTTGAAAGGACAATAGATGTCTAATGCACGCTATTCTCCTGAGTTCTGTGTAAGCTGAGCGACATATGTTTGTGACGTGTTTGTCCATGGTCAGTGTGTCAGTCATTGTAACTCCTAGGTTACGTGCATGAGAAGAGAAACTGACCTCTGATCGACCAACAGTAATAGATGAGACGGGTGGTTCAGGAAGCTGTCTAGATTTTGAATGAATAAGGAGTACTTCTGTCTTGTCATCATTCAGCTTGAGTTTGTTCCTTGTCATCCAGTCTTTAATGTGGCTGATGCAAACTTGTGTGTTTTGTATGCTTTCTTTGATGTGTCTTGGTGAACATGACTCAATAAGTTGTGTGTCCTCTGCATAGGCCTGACTGTGTACTGAATGGTTAGATGTAATATTGGTGATTGGCCTAGTGTATAAAATAAACAAAATAGGTCCTAAGACCGAACCCTGGGGCACACCGAAGTCTAGTTTGGAAGGCTTAGATTTGTATTTTTGTGTCATGATGACTTGTGATCTTTCTGAAAGGTATGAGGAGATCCATGATAAAGCGATATCACAAATGCCGAAGGAATGTGAGAGACGAGAAAGCAGTATTTAATGGTCGATGGTATCGAATGCAGCGGATAGGTCTAACAGAGTGAGTAGAGAGATCTTCTTGTTGTCATTAGCTTGGAGAAGTTCATTCATAACTCTTACCAGAGCTGTTTCTGTGCTGTGTGCTGGGCGGTAAGCGGACTGCGAGGGAGGGAAGAGATTGTTGGAATGAAGATACTCTGTGATCTGAGCAAGTACTAGTTTTTCTATGATTTTTGAAAGAAAGGAAAGGTTGCTGACAGGACGATAGTTTTTAAGGTTGTTAGCGTCAAGTGAAGGTTTCTTAAGAAGTGGGTTAACCAGTGCCTGCTTAAAAATGGCTGGGACAGTGCCTGACTGTAAAGAAATGTTAATGATGGAAGTTAGAGCAGGAAGCAGTTCATCAAGACATTCAACCATGAGGGGCGTTGGGATCGGGTCGAGAGCACATGCTTTTAGACAGGAACTAGCAATTACATGCCTTACTTCATCATCAGTAACATCTCGAAAACAAGTAAATGAGGAGAAAGTATGAGGAAAGTCAGCAAACAGTTGATCAAGTTCTGTTTGAGAGCATTCCTAATCAAGATCGTCTCTTATTGTTTGTATTTTATTAGAAAAGAAATCAGCAAATGCATCAGGGAGTTCATCTTTGGGAATGTCAGAGGGAAGCACGCTGTCTTTGCTGCGACCGAGAACACTGTCACAGTTCATAAAAAACATTTTTGGATCAGAACATTTTGCAATTTTTTCAGTCCAGTAGTCTTCTTTGGCTTTTTGAACAATGTCTGTGACCGTTCGCTTGGCTGTCATGAAGATTTCAAAGTCAGCAGCTAGTCTGGTCTTCCGCCACCTGCATTCGGCTCGGCAAAGTTCTGCCTTGGCAGCGCGGAGTGTAGCGCCGACAGCAGCGTACCATGGGGAGCAGCGGACTGACGGGACAAGGCGCTCGGTGGCAGGGGCATGCTGGTCCAGGAGCTGGCGAAGTCTGTCGTCAAGCTGTTGGGCTGTGATGTCCGGTCCAGCATCATCAAGCATTAACTTTATGTCCGCTTTAAAGGCGCTTTTGTTTATGGCCTTTAAATTTCGAACTGTCCTGTACACAGGCTGCTTCTTCGGGCGAGACACATTCAGCTTGCAGAGAACAGCCGAGTGGTCAGACTTGAGCACGTGACTGACGGAGCAGAAGGTGACAATATGGTCCACCTGCTTGTACAGTACCCAGTCGATGATGTGCCCCCTCTTAAGGAGGTAGGCTCTGTGACTCCTTGGACGAAGTTAAAGCTTTGGACGGCGTCCATTACCTTTGCTGTAAGGGGGTCATTGGGAACATCATAATGTACATTGAAGTCGCCAATAATTATGGATTTGGCGCGCATCATGTTTGCGTAGTCTAATAAATCTGGGAGTTCCTGATTGAATGTAGAATTTAGGAGCTTGTTCTTTGGGCTTGGAGGAGTTCTATATAGGCAGAAAAGATGTATATGCTGTGGCGATGTGAGAGTTAACTGGATCAGTTCAAAGGTGTCGTGTGCGAAAGGAAAAGTTTCAATTAATGTTACTGGCAAGTGGTCACGGTAAATGACTGCTAAACCTCCGCCATGATAAGCACGGGGAAATGATTTCGTTATGTAGCTTGATGGTGTTAAGTCTTTACACTTAGGTTCACTTCCACTTGTTTTTAGCCATGTCTCTGTGATAAAAAGAATATCAATGTTTTCCTCCATAATGAAATCAGAGATCATTGTTCTTTTGTGTCTTGGTCCGACAGAGTGAGCATTAAACAAACCTATCTTCATATGTTCTTTTGTCTGACCTGTGTTAATAACAATTAGATTTCCTTGCTGCTTGTGACCTGCTTGTTTTAATTTTGTTTCCATGATCAATGTGCCTGTGTTTATTTTTTTTCACATGGTCCTTATACCAGTGTATAGTGCTAGTTGACAGGAGTTCACAAAACACAACTGTGTAGAGACACAGCAGTGTGACTTAAATTATTGAGAAATCCGTGTAAAAACTGTGCTTCGCTTCAGTCAAAACATTAGCCAATAGAAACGAAAACTCGATAACTTTACCTTTATCTTCTTGGCAGGCAGGTCAATCATAGATGAATGAGAATTAGAATAATAATTGTGTGTATTTTGATCTTGTATATTGAAACATCCAGTCTGAAAATTTAAATCATTTCGAAAAATACAAATTTTAAGATTTTAACGTCTGACCGCACCACCATTACCGGCGGCCATCTTTAATAAAAAAAACGCTTAAACTTATTTATATATAGCTTATATAGGCAAAAAACGACATTAAGGGCCCCAGGGGCCCATTCGGGGCAAGATATAAAGCTCAAAACAACAGTTTACTTTAAGATGGATAATAATGGATATATTTATCATTATTTGTCAAAATCTTTAATAATTGAATAGTGAAACAATTCGTAAACGTTTAAGAAAACACGTATTTTGGGCCCCCAGCCTCGAAGGAGTTGCCATTTGGAATTTAGTGCATTATGGTATTTAAATAATAGCTATCAAGAATTTAATTGTAAAATTTGGTTAAGATCATTCAAAAAAGCAAGTAGTTAGCGATTAAATTATTTTTTATATAGCTCATATAAGCAAAAATTCACATTTGGCGTCCCGGCGCCCCTTTAGTGTTTGAGAAAAAAAAGTAGCCAGTTACCATTCCGTGAGGGTACTCAACAGTCTTAAAAATTTTCATGACGATCGGATAAATAGTTTAGTCAGTTACCACGGACAAGAACACACACACACACACACACACACAGACATATTTTCATTTTTATATATATAGATTGTTGTTTCCATGTAAAGCGCTGTGAGCCTAGCTCCTTGCTGGGATACAGCGCTACATAAATTATCATTTTATTATTATTATTATTATTATTATTCTCCTATTTCCCATGTAGGTAGAAAGCATGCAACATTAGGAAGTTGTTGAGTCAATCTCTCGATGATAATTTGCGAAAGAAAAAGTCTTTGGGTATGCAACCAGTTTGCATTCTCTTTACGTGCCCAAGCCCGCGGAGGTGTCTTTTGCTTAATATGAATGAAATGCAGCTCAATAAATTCCCGCGGCAGATTGCCGCAGTATTATCAAAATCTACAGAGAAATATGTAGATTTAACAAAAACAACCATGTTTATTTTTTCAATAGTTATTAGGTCATAAATGTGTCTTTGAAATTCATCAGACAAGGATTTGATATCTGCATCATACCTATGCATTTGCCAATTGAAGTTTCTTTCTGGTAAACTTGTCATGATTTCCTGCAGTGAGGGGAAATGTGTGGTATTAGGCTGTATTTGAAAAAGTTGCCTTTGAAAAAGTTGCAGCTTCTTCCCGAAGTTCTTGATATGTTAATATAATTGGCTTACCACTGCATTGTGCCCTTGGAGAATTGTGTTAAGAAAGTTTATATGTCTTTTCACATCAACCGAAAATGCAAACTATGCAAGACAAGCAGCATCAGATATATCTGGAAATGGTTTTTCCTTATCTTCCATGTACTGCCCAATTTCTTTTTAATGTGTAGACGCGATGAAGTGCTGTCCCCCGACTAAACCATCTTATATCATTGTCATACATAACATCTTTGTATTCTCTTTGAATGTCAAGAAGTCACTGCTAAAACTGGCTGTGAAACAGGGTTTTAGAGCAAATAGAGATCATATTCTTCATCTCTGGCTTAAGGACACGATCACAGGAAAGGTGTTTACCAAAAAGAACTTCTTTATTGATGATACAGTAAAGTTTAAAAACTTTGCTAGCCTGACAAAGCTAACTTTGTTATAGACACGTTTTGCTTGTCAACTGTGCTCAAGGGTCATTGCGATAGCAATCGGTATTAAAAAAAGTTATTATTTACTTTGTAATTTAACGTCATAGACAGCAGAACAAACAGAACAAAATACATTTGTTCCCCTTGTCGGTCTTTAAGACTGAAGTCTAGTAATTGGTAAACAATACAATGTTATCGACTTTTTCCATCATTTGACGTACACAAAACGGTAAAACTTGTCGACTTTTTATATTTAATGTTGTTAAAAAATACTACGTTAGTTAATTTATTATTTCAGATGAGGCCGCGGGCCAGTAAAAATTGCTTCGCGGGCCGTACCATATTAAATTGGCGAAAAAGAATTTTTAAAATCACACTCATGGAGGCCGGATACCCAAAAATGTTACTTTTCCTTATATAAGATACTAACAGACCCGGTCGTGCGTTGCAACGAAAAATGACAATTTAAGAATCCTATGAGTGATATGTTTTAAAAACAATTATGCCAGAAACCTACACTGAAGTGCGAAATAAAGTCCAAAGATCAAGGCAAACAGATAAATAAAATAATAATTTAAAAGCTTTTAAAACAACGACATTAAAGGGCTAGGCTCTAAAATAAGTGCTACTTTGTACTCAAGCTTTGTTTCTCAATATAGTGTAAAATTGTTTTGGAGAATTAAATTATTAACGTGCATTACAAAAAAATTTGGGGCCGCCTACCCAAAGGAATGAACATAAAGAGTTCAGTTTCCTAGAGTAATTATTTATAGACTCTTGAATTTTTATAAGACAAAAAAAAACGACATTAAGAGCCCCAGGGCCCATTCACGACAAGATATAAAGCTTAAAACGATCTCAGTAAAAATGACTATTTAAGAATCCAATGCGTGATCTGTTTTAAAAACTACTATGTCAAAAACCTACACGGAAGTGTGCAAAAAAGTCCAAGTTTCTCAGCAAATGGATAAATAAATCTACATATCTATATATATACAGCTTTGAAAAAAAATAAAGAAAAAAAACGAAATTAAGGGGCCGGGCTCTAAAATAAGTGATGATTTATTATTTTTTTAATCGCCATTGTACTCAAGGTTTGTTTCTCTATCTATATCGTGTAAAATTGTTTGGGGAATTTAATTATTAACGCGCATTACAAAAACATTTCGGTATGCCTGCCCCATGGAATGGACATTAAGAGTTCAGTTACTTATAGAAAATATTTATAAACTCTTAAGTTTTTATGTACTAAAATTGGCAAGATCCGTTATTTTCTTAGTAGCTTAAACTAACTCTAATTTTTGTAAAGTTAATATAAAGGAAAAAACGACATTTAGGGGCCCCTGTGCCCATTCTGCGCAAGATGTCAATTTCAAAAAGCTGTTCATTTTAATTCAGTTTCATTATTCATATATATTCCTATAGATTGTTAAAAATTGAATGGGGAATATATCTTAAGCATATACCAAAAACAGACATTCGGGGCCTCAGCCTAAAAGTAAATTACATTAGAAGTTTAGTGCCCTATAGCATTTTAATTAGGGCTACTAAGATTTTGTTAACAAATTTTGGTTAAGATAAATTCTTTTACACAAAACCTAACGCATAAACTTAATTAAAGAAAAGAAAGACATGATGGGGCTCATTTAAAGCCAGATGCAAAGTTAAAAACGATCTTCATTTCAATTTGCATGATAATGGATATATTTGTCGTTGATTAAATATTGAAATTACAAAATCTCTTAAACATTAACAACCCCCCCCCCTCTAAAAAAGACTCAGGCACCCCCAGCCCCGAAGAAATGGTCATTAAAAATTCAGGACCTTATAGTATTTTAATATTGGCTATCAAGTTTTTTTAAAACAAAATTTGGTTAAGATCCATCAATTTACCAAGTAGCTAGTACTTAACCTAATTTTCTATTGCTAAAATAAGCAAAAAATGTCATTATGGGCCACCGGCGCCCCATGTGTGTTTAATTGACGAAGAAAATTACCTGTTAACTTCCTGGGAGTGCACGCAATAGTCTGCAAAAGTTTCATTACAACCGAATACATGGTTTAGTCAGCTATAAACCAGCACCGATCGGGCTGCTATTAGGGGTTAAGGGCTCTATGGTATTTTAATATTGGCTATCAAGAATATAATTGCAAAATTTGGTTGAGATCCATCAATGTAGCAAGTAGTTAGCGCTTAAACTAATTTTTATATAGCTAATTTTAGCAAAAAAAATGACATTATCGGCCCGCGGCGCCCCTTTAGTGTTAAATGGAGAAAAAAAGTAGCAGTTACCATTCTTGAAGGGTACTCATCGGTCACAAACATTTTCATGACGATGGGATACATGTTTTAGTCAGCTTTAAACGACATACACTCACACACACGATATAGAGATAGATATAGAAGGAAAAAAACATATTTAGGGGCAAGATATCAATTTCAAAAATCTGTTCATTTTTATTCCATTTCATTATGAATATATTTATCGAGATTGTTAAAAATGAATGGGAAAAATATCTTTAAAATTTAAGAAAAAACATTTGGGGCCCCCCGGCCCCGATGAAAAGGACATAAGAAGTTCATTGCCCTTTATTATGTTAATATGGTATACAGAGTTTTTTTTAATAAAAAGTTTGGTTAAGATCCATTCATTTATTCAGTAACTAACGCATAAACTAATTTTTATATAGCTCATATTAGAAACAAATGAGATTGAAGGCCCCAGGGGCCCATTCAAAGGAAGATATAAAGTTCTAAACATCTGTTCATTTCAATACGGATAATAGATACATTTATCATTATTTGTTAAGAATTTTAATAATTTAATTGAGGGATAAAATCTTAAACGTTTAGTGAAACTGGTATTTGGGGCCCCCAACCCTGAAGAAGTTGCCATTAGGACTTTAGTGCCCTATAATATTTTAATATTGACTATCCAGTATTTATATATACCAAGTTTGGTTAAGATCCATCAATGTAGCAAGTAGATATCGCTTAAACTAATTTTTATATAGCTTATATAGGCAAAAAACGACATTAAGGGCCCCAGGGGCCCATTCGGGGCAAGATATAAAGCTCAAAACAACTTTTTATTTTAACATGGATAATAGATACATTTATCATTATTTGTCAAGACCTTTAATAATTGAATAGTGAAAAAAATCTTAAACGTTAAAGAGGACAGGTATTTTGGGCCCCCAGGTTCGAAGGAGTTGCCATTAGGAGTTAAGTGCCCTATAATATTTTAATATTGACTATAAAGTATTTATATACAAAGTTTGTTTAAGATCCATCAATGTATCAAGTAGCTATCGCTTAAACTAATTTTTTATAGCTTATATTGGCAAAAAACGACATTAAGGGCCCCAGGGGCCCATTAGGGGCAAGATATAAAGCTCAAAACAACTGTTTATATTAAGATGGATAATAAAGGATACATTTATCATTATTTGTCAAGACCTTTAATAATTGAATAGTGAAAAAATTCGTAAACGTTTAAGAAAACACGTATTTTGGGCCCCAGGCCTCGAAGGAGTTGCCATTTGGAACTTAGTGCACTATGGTATTTAAGTAATGGCTATCAAAAATTTAATTGCAAAATTTGGTTAAGATCAATCAAAAAAGCAAGTAGTTAGCGATTAAATTATTTTTTATATAGCTCATATAAGCAAAAATTCACATTTGGGGCCCCCGGCGCCCCTTTAGTGTTAGATTGAGAAAAAAAGTAGCCAGTTACCATTCCGTGAGGGTACTCAACAGTCTTAAAAATTTTCATGACGATCGGATGAATAGTTTAGTCAGTTACCACGGACAAGCACACACACACACACACACAGACATATTTTCATTTTTATATATATAGATATACTAATTGAAAATCAATAATTCTTTTATTTCCCGTGTAGGTAGAAGCATGAAACTTTATAAATTTTAGAGTACATGCTTCCGACCATAATATGCAAAAGAAAATATTAAATTTCCCACTCATGGGGGCTGGGGCCCCGAAAACCATTTTTACACTATTTAAGCTCTATATCAATTAAAAATCACAAATTCTCCTATTTCCCGAATAGGTAGATTCATCAAAGGTTGGAGAGTTGATAAATACACTTTCACGATGCTAGGAGGTGAATTTTTTTTTTAAATATCTCTTACTGGAGGGCTGGGGGCCCAAATTTAAAAACTGAAAATCACTTGTACAAGCAGAAACTTTGTACTATAGTAATAAAATACTCACAAGTAGTACTAGTAGGCAGCTTTTTCATGTATGCAATAATCTCAGAGGGAGTAGTATACCTTCTGTATATCCGGTGCATCAGCAACAAGATATATTTTGTAATTTTTTTACGAACAAAATTGCTGACATTAGGGCTGAGCCTTATAGAACAATGGTAACTCCACTTAATGTATCTTCCTCTTTTGCTGTGAGTTCTTGCTTCGAAAAGTTCCACCCTGTTACGGAAAACGAGGTCAAAGCTGTTATTCTAAAATCTAAACCAACGTCAAGTTCTCTTGATCAAATCCCAACTCCATTATTTGTTGTCATTACATCTTTTACTCCCAACAATAACACATATAGTAAATGAGAGTCTAACATCTGGTACTTTTCCAATGGTATGTAAATCTGCTGTAATAAAACCCTTGCTGAAAAAGCAAGGGTTAGATCAAAATAATTTAAACAACTATCGACCAGTATCAAATATTTCATTTTTGTCTAAGGTCATTGAAAAAATTGTCTTAAAACAACTTTTTTCTTATCTTAACGACAACACTCTTCTAAGTCCCAATCAGTCGGCCTAGAGACTTTCTCATAGCACAGAGACCACCCTGTTGAAGGTAACAAATGATCTCCTACTTGCACTAGACAGTGGACAAATATCTAAATTGGTTATCTTAGATCTTAGTGCTGCTTTTGACACCGTCGACCATCAAACATTACTAAAAACCATGCAAAATTATTTTGGGATTTCTGGCTCAGTTCTGGCTTGGTTTCAATCATACATATCTAACAGATCACAAGTGGTATCAGTAGATGAATTTATCTCTTACAGAGCTGACTTGGTTTATCGTGTGCCTCAAGGCTCCGTTTTGGGTCCGGTACTTTTCGTGCTGTATACAAGGCCACTACTTCTACTGCTCGAAAAGCATTCAGTTAAAAGCCAATCATTTGCAGATGATACTCAACTTTACACTCACACTGATCCCTCTGATATTGACTTCACTGTCCAATTGATGCAGGAGTGCATTGGTGAGGTAAAGTCTTGGATGACTCTAAGCAAGCTCAAACTGAATGATAATAAGACAGAAGCACTGCTATTCTGTAACAATAAATCACGCAGTACTTTGATTCTTCCAAATTCTATTCAGGTGGATAGTACTGATATACTGTTCACAACATCGCCTAGGAATCTTGGCTACATTATTTCTGACAACATGTCTATCAACAACTTCATCAATCACATTTTTCGCTCTGCCTATACTGCCAATCGTCAGATCAGTTCAATCCGTCATTACTTAACAGATAGTGCAACAAAAACTTTAGTCTGTTCTCTTGTTCTAACTCGTATGGATTACTGCAATTCTCTTCTGTCAGGTGCGCCAAAACAATGCATTGAAAAACTACAGAGAATTCAAAATTCAGCTGCCAGATTAGTTCTAATCGCAAAAAACACGACCCTGTTACTCCGCTACTTTTCTCACTTCATTGGCTACCTATACAAGCCCGAATTGATTACAAACTGGCCGTTCTGTGTACCAACTTCTTTTCTGACTCATGCCCTTCATATCTTACTGAACTTTTGTCAGTCTACTCACCAAGTCGTCAGCTACGCTCCTCTGCGGATACACGCATTCTCTGTGTTCCTAATATAAGAACTAAAACATTTGGCGAAAGGTCATTCTCCTTTTGTGCAGCCAAACAATGGAATTCTCTTCCATTACACATCCGTAGCATTTCAACTGCTAAGTCATTCAAAACTGCACTTAAGACAAATCTTTTTAAAATTTATTTTCAAAAATAATAAAACCACATTTCTTTAAATGATTAACGTAGCTGATGTATTGAGTAAACCGTATTGTCATTTATGTAGTTAATATGCTATGAATGTTTCTTTTTATTTATATATGTATTGTTGTTTCCATGTAAAGCGCTGTGAGCCTGGCTCCTTGCTGGGATACAGCGCTATATAAATTATCATTTTATTATTATTATTATTATTATTATTATTCTCCTATTTCCCATGTAGGTAGAAAGCATGCAACTTTAGGAAGTTGTTGAGTCAATCTCTCGATAATAATTTGCGAAAGTAATCGTTAAATTCCCACTCATAGAGATACTGGGGCCCAAAAATAATAAAGCCCCCCCCCCACCAAAAAAAAAAAAATTGCCTGATACGATCTATTTTCAAAATGCAAATCATTAATTCTCCTAGTTTCCGTATAGTTAGATGCATGGAACTTTGTAAATTTTTTGAGTTCATGCTTCCAATGATAATTTGAAAAAAGAGAAGGCTAAATTTCCAACTAATGGGGGCCGGGGCCCCCAAAACGTTATTTTTCCTAATATGAGCTATATACAATTTGAAAATCATAAATCTCCTACTTCCCCTATAGGTAGAAGCATGAAACTTTGTAAATTTTTCGAGTACAAGCTCTGGACAAAAATACTCAAAAAGAATGCTAGATTTCTTACTAATTGGTAACCAGGGGCCCAAATATAAATTTTTCTTATATTAAAAACCGACTTATCAATAATTCTTCAATTTTCCGTGTAAGTAGGAGCATGAAACTTTGGGTAATTGTTAAGAACACTCTCACGACGAATTTTGGTGTAAAAGAATTTTGAAATACACACTTATGGGGGCCGGGGCAAAAAAAAAAGTTTGTTTTCTGATATGAGATTTTTAAAAATTGAAAATAACTGTTTCTCCTACTTCTCGAGTAGTTAGACTCGTGAAACGATGGGGAATGGTTACTAGTATTACACTTTAACGTCGGTAGCAGGTGAAAAAATATTTAAAATATCTCTTAATGGGGACGACGGGGGCAAAAGTAGTTTTTTTCTCAATATAATCTATTTAAAAATTGAACATCAATGATTCTCCTTTTCCCCATCTTGGTAAAAGCATAAAATTTTGGGAAGATGTTGAGTACAATCTCCCGATGAAAGTTGGTGAAAAGGAATAGTACATTTCCACTCATAGGGGGCCGGGGGCCCAAATATCAGTTTTTTCTTATATTAAAAACCACCTCAACACAAATTCCACAGTTCACCGTGTAGGTAAAAACATAAAACTTTTGGAAATTATTGGATATCCTCTTCTGACGTAAAATGGCGTAAAATAATGCAAACTCACGAGGGCCGGGGCAAAAAAAAATGTGTTTTGTCCTCATATGTGCTTCATTAAAATTGAAAATCACTAATTCTCTTATTTCCCGAATAGGCAAACTCATGAAAATTTGGGATTTGTTAAATACCGTTCCACGATGGTAGCACGTGAACGAGTAATTAAATTATTCCTTGCTGGGGGACCCAAATGTAGTTTTTTCATAAAATTAACTATATAAAAAGTAAAAATCACTAATTCTTCCATTCCCATGTAGGCAGAAGCATAAAACTTTCGGAAGTTGTTGGTTACCCTCTCACGATGAAAAATGAGGTAATATAATTTTAAAATTCACATTCTTTGGTTGCTGGGGCCTCAAAAACGTGTTTTTTCCTAATATGTGTTATTTACAAATTTAATATCAGTAGTTTTCCTATTTCCAAAATAGGTAAACGCATGTAACTTTGGGGGTTTGTTAAATACACTTCCATGATTGCAGCAGGTGAAATGATATTTAAAATATCCCTTGCTGGGCACCGGGGGGTCAAAATATAGTTTTTTTATGCACTCACTCACTACTCACTAATTCTCCAACTTCCCTTAGCAACGCGCGGAGAAATCGCTAGTAAATAATACAAGGGAAAATAAAATTGGGCCCCCGACCCCATGAATGTCAATGTTCAAATGTTTTATTTTCGTATAAATCATTCTGTAAGCGAACTCAACAATGTTCTAAATTTTCTTCGTGATCGGATGAATTGTACATAAACATACATAAATACATTGATTAAAAAAAATATATAAATCTATACATATGCAAAACACGAACTTAAGGGTCCGCTGACCAAGTAGATGCAAGATGTAAATTTGAAACATTTGTTGATTTCAATTATAATCATATTTTATATATTAGCTACATTTGTTGAGACCATGTCACAGAATAAAGAATTTAATATTAAACGTTTTCAAAAAGAGAATTAGGGCGTCTGGCCAGAAGAGAACATTAAAGATTCAATTCACATTATAATTTTAATATGGGATATCAAGTCATTATACAACACAGTTGGTTAAGGTCTATTAACTTTACCAGTCGTTAACGCTTCAACAATTTGTATTCATCTCATATAAGTAAAAACAAAATTATGGGCCCCCAGATCAAATCGGGGCAAGATACCAATTTTAAAATAGCTGTTAATTTCAATCTAAATCAAAAAATATTTTTTTTTATGAAATCTCTTTCAAGGTTGTTTAAAATCAAAATGGAAATAAATTTTTTAACACTTGCAAAAATAAAGATTTTGGACCTCCGTCCCCAACAATTTCCAAAATTTTAATCGTGTTTTGGATGAATGGTTTAGTGAGGCGAAAAGGATAAAAATAGATACATAAATTAATTTTTATACATTTATAATAGCCGACCCGCGTCGTCGCATACACCGCAAATGATTTAGTGACTGGTAAAGACATCCTGAAAAACACTGTTGTCCAAACGGGGTGGGTTTGGGCAAACGACTGTGAGTTAACGAACGGTAAAAACTCTGGAGAGAGCAACATACAATTGTCAATGGCTAAAACAGTTTTTGGAAGATACAGACATATCTTTTTAATTGTTTAGCACTGTTAACAATCCAAACCAGTCGGACTTGAAGAAAACAATGGACAGGAAACGTGGCTCAGACGACAGTAGGAGACACAACATCGAGTGAGAACACAGGAGCGATGAGATACACATTAATATGGGTACACACAGTTGCGCATGCCTGGAGAGGGAGGGAGGGGGCCTGAAGTATTCATTTTATGAAAGTATTTTTTGAAGAGAGTGTGTGACTACTTTTCTTTCACTGAGCACAATAGAGAGCACGAAGTTATTATGCCAATGTTGAGAAACAAAGCTTACAGCCATGTTGCGTAGTCATTTTCGAAAAGAAAGTGGGAAATGAACGGGCACAGACACAAACATTTTTAAAAGTAAAAAAGTAATGTCTTAGCTGGGATTTGAACCTACGACTTTCCACGTGTAAGGCGAATGTAATAACCCTTACACTACAACATATATGCTATTCTATTCATTTTTGTATTATTTTTTTTTTTGAAAGAACACAGTTATTAACATCAATTACACGCATTTTTGGTCTCGATGACCCCCACCCTTTGCACTACATTTTCTTGCCAGCTGATTGATTTGTGTGGTTAGACAGCTTTGTGTCCGGCGTGGGTTAACCATTAGGAGAATTTTATATGTAGTTTGATTTTTTAATTGTTTGTTCTGATGAACATTTGCTAAAAATGAAGAGATTGGAGCTGAAATATATTTATTTTGAAAACGTCCGTCTTTTTTTACGGGTGATACTCTAGTGGAAGATATAATCTGTTTTATGGGTTAGGTCGTTAGGGGGTGATGCCATGAACTACCGCTCCGTGTGGCACCAACCCAAGTTACTCTTGGAGTCACTCATTAGCTGTTCTTTACAAAACTATAACATTTTTTATCACCATAAGAAACTTTCAAATCACGTCATTGATGAAGCACCAATGAAATTACCAAAAACGAAATACATTAAAATAACAGATATAGATTTATACGAGCTTGTTAACAGGGTTTACCCATCAAAAGCAAGCAATTCAAGCTAGTGTCAATATAGGATTGCAAATATTGATTGTGGGCTGTGTTTCAGATCTCGTCTAATTTGTCATTGATGTTCATATGACAATGTGCGGCTAAAATGTGCTTCAAGCTTTTGCCTTTTGTGTATGGAAAGGCGCCAGATCCCGGGAGAAATACACAACTTAAATAATTGTATTGCTCTTTGGTGGCCCGGTGATATTTGTTTAATGGACCCAGTAGAGGTCCGCGGCCTGAGGATTCGGGGCTAATATTTATGGGACTCGAGTTTCCAATGAAGTAAAGATTTTGACAAATGTAAAATAGATAACTTGTCGAAAGCTTGTGAGAAATCTATGAATATTGTATTGCCTTTGGCAGATCATATATGAAACCAATTTTTTTTTAAATGATATATTTTTCCTAAGCCCGTTTTGATGTGGGGATAGAACTTTATTTTTGTGGAGGTGATTATCCATTTTCTTTTTATTATTCTTCGAAGTATTTTTGGTGATACAAGTAAAAGATACAAAATTATAACGACCAATGATTGATTAATTTGAATTATATAGCATTAAAATGTATTAGGTAGTTTTATCACATGTTGATTTTGGCCATATTTTGGTTTATTCTTCGCTTCATAGTAATTTTTTAAGCTTATTTTGTTTTATGGTGTTGTGGTACTAAACAACTAGTCTTTATCCAATAGATATTCCTCCTCGTGGTCCAAGTCTAAAAGTTGACAGTTTGATCCCGCTCCTGCACTGTATGATGCACTAAATTTTGTGGCCGAATTTACACCATAAATATTTATGCAACAAATGATATTGTCAGTAAATAATTTTGCTTATGTTAAATATTACTATACTATGAAGAATTGATTGCCCATTTTTTTAAATTGTAAGCAGCCATTATTATTTTTTTAACATTTGATTTAGAATATTTTTTTTTTAAATGTATCCACTATTATTTCAAAAAAAGAAAATAATCTATTTAGTTTTAAAACAAATATCGATATTTCATTGTTTGACAATTAAAGTGACTTAATTTGAGAATATTATAAATGGACACTGTTATTGAACATACAAGCTGTCAGCATAAAAGGCTAAAAAAATCTTGTACTGAATATTTAGAGCATAAATTACCATTCTACGATGCTTAAAAGTATAATGTGAGAAAATATGCGTTGAAGTGCCTTATTCTAGTTACATAAAAATGTCTCTAATTTCTATCTCTAATGTGTACTTTATTATTATTTATCAATCCAGTTTTACAACGAAGTGTTTTCTTTCTCTTTTTAAAATTTCGAGACAAAAATATTTACTTAGCATCAGACACACTTGTTGTGGTTTAACTTGTACATACAGACATTATAGCAAGATATATATGAATTAACGTTTGAACAACGTCTTTATCGCGTAACAGGGCTGCACAAAATGGAACACGGGATTATATCATATGTTCAAGAGAGCTGTCAAAAGAGATTGCAGTAGTAAACTTAAATGTGAGACTGGAAAAAGTTTGTATTTCTTAAAGACAAGTAAATGCGACGATGGTTCCAGCCCTTATATACGCATGATTTTGGAACACGATTGTAAGCCTTTTGGTAAGTAATGTAGAAAATAATTGTTGACATGTTTTTAATAACTTCTTTTGAAAATTTATTATCATTATAATGATTATTTTCTTATAATGATAAACATCTGTTTACTTTTCGTCTTATTAATTTATCCTGGAAAATTTTGACTCTCCAGCTTTTTAGGTCAAATAAAAATTTGACTAGGACCGTATCTTTTAGTATGCCTCTGAACCGCACTGCACTATGTTAAAATCACTATGACGCGTGTTATAGTAGGAATGAAAGTGGCGCGATAGTCAATTAGAGAATTTAGAAAAAAGTAAATTTATTTAATTTTATTAAAGCGATTTTCGCAATTGGAAAAATAGCTATTATATATTTGAAAGGTTTAACCTGTTTATACATCGTTGTCTGGGTATTTGCTAAGACTACACAGACAGGTCAACTCAAGGAACACTTTTGAAACGTTTATCAATTTAATCACTGAAAACTATATACCACCACTCCGATCTCTCGCTCACAACAACCGCCTTCACACTACGTCCTGTTCACACTATTACGTCATACTCTTTCATACCGAGCGCAAGCAACAAACACAAGTAACAAAATTGAAATGTCAGGGAAAACCCAAATACTCTATAGTGTTTCCCTGACACCTGTCTCTTCCAGCTTACACAAGCTACTCCCCCTGATCGAAACCATATGCAGGGTTCAGGTCTTTGCAAATATTTGTTAAAGTTTCCAAGGATGCACAGGCGCCAAAAACATTACCGAAAAAAAAGTCAATGGATAAACTGGATTATGTGGAAAATTCCCCCACCCACCACACACACACAAGAAGAACAAATATCAGTATTTGAACCTTTTATACTAGTAGTAGCCTCCACTGCGCAGCACTTAGTGATCCTCACCATGACACATGGTATTTAAGGAAAGGAAGTGGGTCACTTGAGAGACAGAGGAATAAGACAATAGAAAGAGTGTTTCATTATTTTCACACTATTTTCCATAGGAATATTTGCACTTATATATTTCGAAGTCTTTCCTGTCTCTTCAAGTTTGCATAAGCATATACTCCTGAAATATACCAGAAAGAATGTTCGGGTCTTTTGCAAATATGTTATGGAAGTTCCAAGGATGTGTACGGGCATAAAATTTTACCGAAACATTTTTGTTGGATTACCTGGAACGTAAACAAATAAAAAATGTCAGTATTTTGTCCATATCTCGACAACCATAACAACTATCAAGTTGAAAAAATTGTTGAAGAAAAAAATTTGCAAATATCTCTTTTCGTTCGATTCCCGTAACTTAAGCAGCAATATGTAGATTGGAATTGTTTTGCTTTAGTTTCAGAATTATTGAACTAAATAAGTTGGAAATTCTTTGTTGGAATTTGCTTTTAAATACTCATTGTAATTTTTAATACTTTTTTATCAAAAGAAATGTACTGCTAAAGCCTTTCATTTTGGTCTCTTTAGTGTGTACTTGATTTGATTAAAGCTATCACTCGGCTACACCTAATTTATTATATTATAAGGTGTGTCATCAGAGTATATTTTTAAAAGGACGACACATATGTTTGTGTTAAATCTCATCACACAAATTTTTTTGTAGTTAATATGTCAAATCAATGCAAATGGCTGTGCAATAAGATGTATTGGTGTGTTAGGTGGTTATACATTTGTAACCCAGATGGTTCGACTCAGCCTATCTAACAATGAATTGTTTGATAACGGGCCATTTGACCCCGAGCATTTCGACTAGGGGTCTACCGATAAGCATTTTAACGATATTACCTATACCCATTTTGTGTATGTGTGTGTTCATGTGACTGCTGATATGAGTATTTTAAGGCCAAAACCAGTGGTCATACTTGATGACCTAATTTTTAAATATATGATGGATTTATTTACATTTCATGTGTTAGACTACTGGATAAATTTTTAAAAAAATTAAATTAAGAAACAAATTGTACAACTGCATTTGAATTATAAGCGTATATCTATTCCGGTTATAGTCTTCGTATGTTGTCATTCTTGTACGTCACTTCACTTCCTGATTCTTTCCTTGCTGATAAACAATGCAGAAATATTGATCAGATATTTTTTATTTAGATAAATAAAGTAATTCCGTACTAATCGGGATAAAATAAACATCAACACATTTTATATAGATTTAGATCACTTTATTATTTTTACAAACTTCTTTAACTCAAACAATATCATATCACGGGGTGCGCTGTATCGTAGCTGTAAAAACGAGGACTCTTTTGATTCTTCCAAAACCGGTATAGAGAAGTGTCTATTAATTAATTTATTTTTTAGATATAAATTAAACGTTTTTCTCTTATTTTATAATTTTTTGGTAAAAATGTAACTTTTATGAAATATCTTTGACGATAATATTGTACTTACACACGTGCTAATATATAGGCTGAGCGATATATTGGTAGATGCCCAAATTTCGACGATACAACATTTTGACACAGGACTACTTGTTCAATGTATTATTCAACCACTGGCTCACAGAAATATTTTCTGTAAGAATAGTAAAAAAAAAAAGTGACTTTTAGGTTATAGTGAAAGGTATTCCTGGTAAGCTAAAGATAATGCATTAATGGCATATTGTGACACGTACGACTGTTAATACTGGGATGGTAGGAAGCTATCCAGAGAAATCTATCGAGATCAGGGACTTACCTTGGTTGGCACTGGCTGGCACATGTAACATTATTACATGTTACGAGTGTGAGGGTAGGTTACCACCAAAGGAAACCACGTGCTGCTGAGAGATATATGAAAGATTTAAAAATTATTTGGGCAGAGAGAATGTAGTTACTGTTATAAAGGAATCTCAACCAACGGAGAATATGTATTGTCCTGTTACAAAATGTACATGGAATCAGGGGTTGGGGGGGCATAAGCTTGGTTTGTTTGAAATGGGATTTCAACTGACAATGTGAAGGCTTTCTAATTGCAAGCTGTTACTGGAACACATCCACCTCGACAAAACGTTATTGTGAGCTGCAGAAACGTGGCTTTCAATAATTTCAAACCTATACACACATCGAAGCCTTAATTAACCTCATAGGCACGGCACATTTGTCACAAACATGAATTGGCATTGAATGTGGACTGGTTGTCATGTGTATACATTCTTTTTCAATCGTCATCGCATAGACTAAATGTTAAAAGTAAGTTTTTAATACTGTTTTTTTGTACATAGATAATAAAATAAAACTAAATTATTTTAATAATTTTTTATTAATAATAACAAAAACGGAATAAATTACCGCAGTGATGTGGGAAGATCCGGTGTCGAAACGCTATGTGTGTAATAGATCTTGGGGGTCGAGTAACACGTCTTCATCACTTTGTGGTCTGGGTTTCAACTCTTTAATGAATCCATCCATAAACTCCTTGTTACATCCTCCAACTCACATTCGTTAAGCCAGCCATCTTGTAGCTCACCACTTCACAGTATACTAATTCACGGCACAATCACGTGTCTCGTATATAGTGAACTCGTGCGCTCATTCCATGTCAATACAATAACACAACACGTCACTCACAATGGGGTCGAAACGTCGTGGATCGGTATTCAATATTTTAATTAAGTCGATTGGATACTTGGACACACGGAAAACCGCTAGCCACAAAAAAAGGATCAATTACGTGTTCTTCTTCCATACACACGTTTATTGAAATCTTTCTAGCAGATATGTTTAATATCTTCTAGTTTTTATACAAACAAAACTTATTATCGACAAATGTTATGAAAACAATTCCTTCTACAAGACAATGCGATGATCAATATTTTTTTTTACTTATATCATAAGATGAAAAATAGTATTTAAAAGTTATTGTGTGATTGTGTCACTTTCGCGTAATTTTTTTTCCTTTTTGAACCTTTACAATATAATAAAAACAGGAGATTTAAAAAGTAAATTAAAGGACTGTTTTGTGTAAATATGACCATGTCACTATTACAATCGTTTTACATGTTGTTGCTTTTTTTTTTTTTTTTTTTTTTTTTTTTTTATGCGTGATCGGTGAGACCATTATAATTTTTTTTACATTGTTATCAAAAATAAAATCTTTCTATTAAAGATAGTTTGCAGTAATAGATATTTAATAAATAAATTAATAGCAATTTAGATGATAATTACTTCACCTCCCTAATAATTCAGATGTTTCTTCATACACAATCCCTGAGCCTAGGTAGCAAAACAAAATTTTAATGGAATGGTGCATTCTTCTTCTTTTCTAACCTTTGATATTTTATAAAGAAAAATTACATACTTTATTTTGTATAATTTATGTGTAAAGAATTTTTTACATTCTTTATTCGTAATGGATTATATTTTTTAGCGGTGCTTGACGATAGAATTCACTTTTATAGAGTAACGATCAAGAAGAACATTTTTATTTTTACAAAAGAAAGGCTACATTCTATAATACACAATAATTATTAATTTCTTAGATCTGATTTCAAAATCTAACAAAGTTTTAGACATGGACAAGTCGTTTGAAACGACTTTTACAGACCAAAATATCAACACCTCACTGGTTCTCAAATCAAATTCGACTGTTGGACGACGATGCATTTTGAAAGCCAATGACGCCAACAAAAATATAACCTTAAAGACACTGCAGGTTGACTTTGGTGAACAGTGCGACACAGTTGAGAATTGTACAGGTTTGATGGAGATTTATGTTGATGGCAGGCTCGGAGCTCAACTTCAAAAGTAATAAATTTGTATAATCTTTATTCTAGATCAAAATTCCAACTGTTTTAAGTCACTAACATTTATCATCCGTGAACTTGGATTTCTGATAAAATATCTGACAACTCTTTTGTTTTCTGCATACAAGGCTTAAATATTTAATTCTTGTGTCAAAGAATTAAAGAAATTCTTAATATTTTTACGTTAAAATCAAATTATTTTCTACTTCAAATGTTCAATTATTGCATTTAAAAATAATACATACATTTCAATATTTTTCTGTAAAATTCCCTACGATGTATGTAGTGATTCTTAATTAATCTTATTCGATTACATTAAAGCTAGTCCTCAACATGCGTCAGTGATAAGACTTTTGTTAGAAATAAAATGTTTATAAAAATTAATCGCAAGTGTGTTAGAGTAGATCTATTACATTTTAAAGGATGTTTTAAACATTATTCCATGCCAAGTGAACTGTTACTGTAACTAAAACTGTACATCGAGCAAAGCCCTCTTATTATAGTAATAAAATAATCAAAGCCATTGTGTAGGCAGTTCAGAGGGATTGGTAAGACTACTGTCAATTAAAATGATTTATAGTTGACTCCAATCGATCAACTACTGTACATGGAAGTGCGGGGGTGCGGACCACAACTGGTGACACCCTCACAAAGTAGTGGTACCAACATGTAAAGTGTTCCCATTATTTAGACTTGTAGACTCAGATGAGGTTTTTACGTGGGTCATGAGGGGCTTACACAATGAGCTATCATACTGGATGTAACCAGCCCTAGTGGTGCCACTGATTATAACTATTGTGAAGTACCTTTGTTGTTCTTAAGTTAAGTGCCTCTAACTCTTTCACTCTATTTCTCTAATCTTCACACACTTCGTTAATTATTCTTAAAACACTGAACTCCAACTCAGAATGCACTACTAATTATGTTTAATTCTTCAACATCTTTACTATCTTACTCTAACTATGGTAACATCTCTTACTCGTTCCATATCGCTATCTCCGTCTTCCTAACTCTGTCTATCTGTCCCTAGCTCCTTCTGTCCCTCCGTCCGTGTGTACCCCTTAAATATCTATTAGGCTCCGCCCCCCAACTTCTGCTGTCCGAAAGTCCTGTTACTCATCATGTCCCTCCCCTAGATAAGACTGGGTGGGTTGCTTTGACGTAACCCGTCATGGTAATCCCCCCCTTTTTTCTCGTCGGCTACTTTCGCTTAGCCCCACCTGACATCTGGTCAGTTATCGTCTTCAAAGCCTTGATTCCATCAAGCCAGATAACATCCGAACGTCACATTTGCACCTACTCCCTTGCCAAACCCCATTGCGTCTAAACCCCGCGGGTCGCCCTCCCTAAATTCCCGATACTATTTAATTCACCTAGTTTTTGAAAGCACTCAAAAACATGACATTAAATCGATAATTACTTATTACAAAATTCGTGTTTATAAGGTGATTTAAATAAAGAAATAATAAAGTAAATTTGATTCACAAAATAATTTAAAGTGCAATCCCATTTTTATTATCACGTAATCATAGTTTATTTTTAAAAAATTCTTTTATAATTCCTGGATCTAACTTTTTTTCCATCAGCCTCACTGAAATGTCCACGGATTTCAATGGAAAATATATGGAAATAAACGTGCTCTTGCCAACCGGCCTATTGTGGCTAGAAATTAATGGTAAGTTTCTTTCAATGTTCTTTAAATTTGAAAATATGAAAATGTTCTAAGTGACTCCATTAAAGGCTGGTCTGGTTCAGTAATGAGCACCAGCTCGATGTCACTTCATGCACTCACTTACTTTGTGGTTCAGTAATGTAGCTGAGCCTTGTAAAAATGAAAGGAACCCCATACCTTTTTAACATATCAGTGGACACGTTGAGCATAAGCAGATTAGCTTCTACACTAATTTAGACGGACCATCCGGTTATTATTTGGTGCGACAGCACAGACTCTTCTCAAAGAAGGTGGTGTTTTGGTGGTTTGGAATTTCAGAATAGGGGAGGAGAAACACCAGTTCACTCATTTTTTTAAATTTTATGTAAGCCTATATTTCGTATACCTTAAATTAACTTCAAATTTTTAAAAGAGTAATGTCTCAAAATGATTTTTTTTGTTGCTGTGTCATGTCTCAGAATGTACTAATTTATAGCCAAACTAAACAAAAAATATAATGTTTAAAAATAAAGGCCCAATCTTTAAATTCAAATAAATGAATAAATGAGAAAGGTGTAGTTAGAGTATGACTATAATTTTTATTTTTATTTTAAAAATGAGTCAATCAGAATTGTAAAAGTGAAAACAAAATTTTTAAAACCCTACCAGGATGATATTACAAAGCTTTGCCCCATCCTAATAATAGCACAAAAAATAGTTACAAATGAGCAATGAGCATGTCTCAAGCCCCTATTTTGTCATTTAATCTTGTATTTAGTGTAATTTAAAGGCTACACTCTAATAACCGGATTAGCCAAATACATATGGAGAATCCGGAAAGGATCCGGGTGTCAATTGAGATTTTTACATATTATTTAGTCTTATAATTTTTAAACTCTAGTCTATTGTGAATATTAAAATTATACAAATAAGTAAACGAAAAAAAAATCATTAAATTGTTATTATATAACAAAATAATCAAATTAACAAGCGTTGATCATGAAATCATTTTAAATACATTTCAAAATAATTATATTATCAATTTCAATGCGAGAAAATATATTAAGTTTAAAAGTTACAATTATAGATATTATCTCAGTATATGAGATGACAAATTAATTTAACTAAAAGCATATTAAACTGAAGTCATTTGAATAAGAGAGCTGTTTTTATTATTGCTCTAGATTCAGTGGCTCTTAACCGGTGCACTTGCAAGTGCTCCGCGAAATTATGAAACTCAAAATTTAATCTTCACTCACTTACTCTATCTGATAGAGCTGAACAAATGCTTATATTAGGTAGTCCAAACGGGGAAAATCGGCCTTTTTGCCTATTTTTACTGGGTTTTTTTTATCAATTGAAAGCTTGGCTTTCAACCTAATTGGAGTTGTGTGTGGGAATTTGTACGGACTGTGATCTATCAACGGTAGGCTCGTTTAAAGGGTTTGTGACTCTCGCCAAGAAAAGAAATGCCAATATTTTTTCTACTCAATTTTTTTTGCACAGAGAATCTCTGGTGCCCAAAACATTACCAGTAGCATTACAATATGTGCTTGACAAAGTTGTAAATATGGTAAACTTCATAAAATCGGAAGTACGCATCTTTAAAAATCTTTGCATCTCTATGGAAGCCAAGTACGAATCTTTGCTTTTGCAATCTGAAGTGAGATGATTATCCAGAGAAAAAGTGTTACATCGTTTCCTAGAACTGAAGGATGAATTGATGAACTTTTTCAAAAATGAGAATATAGATGATTTTGTTAAATATCTTCAAAATGAAATTTCGTGTGTTAAATTGGCATATTTAGCTGATATTTTTGATAATTTAACCTGTGTTAATAATACCAGCGTTCAAGGAAGAAAAGAAAAGTTTTTTTAACATCGACCGACCAATTGGCATCCTTTCGGAAAAAAGTTTTTTTTTTTTTTTTTTTGAAAAATCGTTTGTTGGAGAAAAGAAAATAGATATCTTTCGTTCTCTTAATGATAACACTACCTACGAAATTATTTCAGCAGTAACAGAGCGTTTAACTTCATAAGAACAAAAGATTGAATTTTATTTTCCATAAATAATCATAGAAACATATGACTGGATACGTAATCCCTTTGCCACGGTTGAAACATCAAATTGTAATTTGTCATACCAGAAGAAGAAGAATTAATCAACCTATCATCGGATCGTACACTTAAAATAATTTTTTTTCGAAATTGTTCTGGAGGAATGTTGGATCTTTGTGCAAGAAGAATACTCAGCTCTCTCCATGAAGGCACTTAAAATCCTGTTGCAATATTCAACATCATATTTGTGTGAACTCGGTTTCTCGATAATCACCAATATAAAAACTAAAAAACGTGTAACACTTACTAATTTGTATGAAGAATTGAGGGTAGCTATTTCTACAATTAGTTAGTTATTTAGTTATTTCCTCTCGGGCCGAAGACAGCACATAGGGCAGAGGTCACGGATTTCGATTTTTGACGATCCGTTGCTACAATTCGGCCTAATATAATTTAAATTTGTAAAAACCGTTAAACTCAGGCTTCACAATAAATCTTTTTTTTTCTCAATTAAATTTTGGTCAATGTTATTTTTTTACTTATTAAATTTATGTTTATTAAAAATTTGTTTGTCATGTTATAATTTTAATCTCTGATTTTATCATGTTTTATTTTCAATAAAAGTTGTACGTATGTGTATTTTTTCGGGGATTTTTAAAATCCTTGATTTTGGTGCTCCCCAAATTTTTGTCATGATCCCCGACTTCAAAAGGTTAAGAACCACTGCTCTAGATCACGACTTTTTGTACACCACACTGCACACTCAGAACAGCACTCTTTGGTTAGTACAAAGTACACAATTCGTTGATCTTCGTTCAAGTTCGCTATTTCAATTCATTGTAAAATATTTATTGTTGACATTTGCAGTGTGCCTGTAGATAGCAGATACATTCCATATGTTTGTTAGTGAATATTTTTTATAAATAGTATCAAAAACTAAATAGAAAGTACCGGTAGTAAAAAACACCCCTTTAGCTTTTACACTTAATTGTGGAGATCCGGAGCCGGCTAAAATTTGAGTCAAACTATCCGTTTCCGACAACCCCTTAATTAGCAATATTTCCATTTAGCTACATTGGTTGTTGCGAAATGATTCAAACCGTCTGAAACTATTTTTCATTGTACAAATGTGAATCATTACTGCCAAACAATGTCCAAGGGCTTGGTCTTTGTAACATTTTTTACCATTTCCTTTAAACATTTAATAGGACATCAAAACGTATTCGTCAGTATATTCCTATATTTATTAGCATGTATATGAAGACATTCAAATATTTAATTTAATAATTAAAAATTAAATATGTCCACAGCAAACAAAAAAGATACAATAAACTGCACCGAGTGGCTTTCTGGGTTACTGGAACAAAAAGGTTGAACTTAGGAATATTAGTGATGAAAGTCTAAGAAAAAATATTTTTTTTATTACAACACGATATAAAACTCTGGAAACAGAAAGGCATATTTTTAAAAGATCAATGTTTATTCTTTTCTTTATATAGATCGTTTTCTTTATATAGCTTGTTTTGTTTTGTTTTTCCTTGAGTGTTTGTAGTTATTTTACATGTTAAACTAACATCTCTAGTTACCGAAATATGTTATATCTTTTAATTATGTTTCTACTTTATGGAGATGATAATATTGATGGTGGCTATGTTGCAGATGACGCCAATAAGCGCAATAAAATGGAATATAGCGACAGTGACACTAACAACGACAAAGGTGATGAATGTGGTGAAAAGGATAAAATAATTATAGCGATCAGTTCGGTTGCTGCCGTTGCAGTTGTCTGTTTGTTCTGTGTGGGAGTTGTGATGGCGTGTCGAAGGTAAATCATCTTTACAGTCATCCGGAGACCTGTGTGCAGTTTATAAGTTTATTTAATGATTATAATCCTTTGTAGTTTTGCCCCGAAAAATACTAATAACTATTTTACTTGTGGTTTCCAATTACTTATGTTTTACTTTAGCACAAAATATCATCAAATATCTGTTTACAGTTTCATTTACTCACATTACATTTTGACAAATCTCGGAAAGAAACAATATAAAAATAGAAATAATGTGATCTAGAATACGCTTTAATGCTCATTATTGATTAAGACCTATAAGTATCTTTGTGTCTCTTTCTCTCTCTCTCTCTCTCTCTCTCTCTCTCTCTCTCTTTCTCTCTCTCTCTCTCTCTCTCTCTCTTTCTCTCTCTCTCTTTCTCTCTCTAATGTCTGAAAGGGCAAATTAATCTCTAAAATACTATTATGAGAAAAAATAATATTAATTATTGCTTTTTAACACAAGTAATTTGAAAATATCGGAACACACTGTAAAACTAACTAGAGAAATATTTTTAAATAACTACACATTAGTACAGTAAATATGGCAAATTTTTGTTAGGTACGTAACAGAAAGTCATTTACCTAAATTAAACACTTGGTAATAAATAAATAAAATAAGATGACTGAAAATAACCACAGCTCGTACTATGATAACGATTTAGTATGCACACTAGGTACATCTCTCTCTCTCCCTTTCTCTCTCTCTCTCTCTCTCACTCTCTCCCTCTCACATTTCTCTCTTTCCCATCGTCTCCCTCTTTATCTGTAAGTATTTAATTTAACTATTCCTCAGACATCGTTTATATTCATGTAAAATAAAGTTGATTTTTCAAATAATAATGTAAGTATGCAATAGATACTTATGACTCAGACGCTATGTGATAAGATAGGAACAGGTAACGCTGACATAATCATATTTCATTGAAAATGTTTAAGTAATTAACTTTTAAACACTTTATAGTTAAACATGATTTAACATTAAATTTTATTTCGATAACATTTATTTTATTTATTTGATCTATGGATTTTTAGGAGTAAACGGCAAAGTAAACCTATTTATGACTATCCCAATGCGATTCAGAAAAATAACCACATCTATTGTGCACCTGTGCTGGACTCATCAGGTTTGTAACATCAATACTAATAAAAGCAAAATCCTCAATGAGTGACTGACTGATCCCTCATTCTCCAGCATAGCACATAGGTAGAGGCATGAAAATTTAGGAACTATTTGATACGGTTTCCTCATGGTTATTGTCCAAAAAAAATGCATTGCCATTCATGGAGGGCCAGGGGTCTGCAAGACCAAGAGTATGAATGGCATTGTCTTCCTCATGTCCTGAAAATAAGACAATCTCTCCTGATATTAATTTTTTCCTGCTCTATCCAATCCATTTTCCTGCGCTGATTCCATGAAAGGAATTATAATTGTGGGGTTGAAACGGCGGCTATTTTTTTTTTCAATTTTTTACCGACCTCATACCTTGTGTAATATAATTTTTTTTCGTCCCATAACCTCTTTTTTTCGTAATCGTAAGGGGTTCCATTGGAATATTGTCGTTCTTGGTTCACCCTGGCGGTGCCAATCCCTTTCCAGGTCAGCGGAGTATTTTCTAAGCGTAAGTCATACATAAACATTTTGATAACTAATGATGGCTCGGTTTGTGAGGCGACTGCATAATGGACTTCGCTAACCAGCGGCCTGCAATATTAATGGCCTTTATTAAAATTATATTGTCTATTTAACTCCTAATGTCCATTCTTTCAGTGCCGAGAGTCCCAGAGCTTTTTTTTCATAAACTTTTAAAGATTACTTTCTCATTTAATTTGAAGCATTTTGATAAAAATAGACACATATGTCCGTCATGATACAAATTAAAATTTTTAATCCAATGAAATTTTATTGCACCGTTTTTTCCAGGGGGCCCATAATATTATTTAAGTTCGGTTTTGCGCAACATTGACAAATATTGACAAAGATATCTAACACGATCCAGTTTGAAAACAAAATGTCTTTTGTAATGAACATATACACCAATTAGGCCCGGCTGCCGTCAATATCAAATTTCTCATATGTAAGCTGTATACATGTTATTGCGTTCGTTCAATGGTCATGAAACTTTGGAAAGTTATGGAATATACTCCTGCGCAGTTGTCTGTTAAAAATGTATGATTCGCAATCAGACCTGTTACGTGAGATTTTTAGCTGAAACTAGGGCTGTGGAAATTAACGATTAACTTTTCTATTACTTGGTAAAAATTGTATCGATTAAAATTGTTTTAATCGATAAATAAGCGATTAAAATAAGAGAAAATGTTTGTTTTTTTAATTTTTAAAAATATATTAATCAATAATTAATTGTTGATTCAATAATAATATTAGTTGTTGTTTTTTTGTGTGTTTGTACATTCATTAGCTCATAATTCTTATTTTAAAATAGCATAAAACATAAGAAAAAAACTTTTTCTCCCCCTAATTACTAATTTATCACCGAAAGTCTCACGATTACTGCTACTCTAATCAGACTTGTACAAACTTCCTCACAGATGAAATCACCAAAGGGAGTAACAGAGCAGAGTGCTTGAAACTAAAGACAAGTGATGATGGCTATCTCGAACCCACAGCATTATTCAGCAAATGAGAGGGAACAAGTTAATTAGTCAAGAAACATTGTGCACAGGGGGGAGACAAAATAAATAGTCCGACTTTATATACATATTAAATAAAATAATGTTTAAAAACTTTTAAAAATATAGAAACAGTTTTTGTTTTTCAAATAAAAGATAGATTGAATTATGACACATTGTAGAGCACAACATAAAAATATAAGTTTGAAAGGCCTGATCAATTCTAGACAGCTTTTCAGAGAAAATTTTACCTAACGTTTCTCACAATTTCAAAATTCACATTGTGAATATAGTGAGAAGAATACTTTAAGCCACATTTTTAGCGCATTTTCGAGAAGTGGAATGCGCTATTGTATCCGTTTTGTCCGTCTGTCCGTCCGTCTGTCATCACCCTAGATCTCAGCATCCATAAGTCCTAGACCCAAGATGTTTATGTGTTTTTTGTATGTCCTGACCTGCCATCCATTTGTGCAGCAACACTCAGTTACTCGATCCTACCCTTTGTAGTGGCAGAAGAGCTCCTGGAAGGTCGGTAGGACTTTAAGTCATTGTAACTTAATGGAACTTGTGAGTTGCGAACGGTGGTGTGTTTGGTGTTAAAGTTATTGGTTAGTGGGGCGAAAGCGTGCAAAAGTATTAGTTTGTGTTGTTTTTTGTTTTTTTTTGTCTTTTTTTTTATTGACGTCATTAGAATTTGTGTAAAAGTTTAGAGATTTTTACATCATCATTTGTGGTGACTTCAATCAAGAACTTAGCGGCCCAGGGGCAGAAATTGAAAACTTTTTCAAAACAAGCTTCAACATCAAACTACTTTCAACAAGATTGGCAACCAATCTGTTTAATTTATGAGTCCTATTTCAGTGACCGCAAACCACTTGTAGTTAGATTAAAGAGAAAATAAAAAATTTTAAAATGTAAAGAAATGACTTTTAAATTAAAAAAATGTCAGGTATATTCATTACACAAGAAAATTCATAAAAATATGTCTAAAATCTAAAACACAATTACTGATAATTACATAATGCTGATATCTAACATAAGTACTGATACATAATACGAAAATGCGCTAACACGTCCTGAGTCCAAAATGGGACCAGGCTTAACATGATTTTTTACTCTTCAATCATTTTTATTTTAAAAAATCCTTTGAAATAAAGAGTATTTATCGAAGGCAACCTTTATTTTTAAGTTAATCAAAGAAAGTTGTAAAACAAATAAAGATATTTAGAAATTGTGCACAAGATCGTCATATTTTTCATTAGATAATGATCAAAATTAATGTATATGTTACAAGCAAAGTGTGAAATTCAGGCACAATATTGAATGCCTAAGCAATGTATAGAATGCCTGATGGTTTTAGGAAAACTATGAAAGGATTGCTATTTCATATACATTTCCTAGGCATTTTATAGAATGCCAAGTTCCTGCCCGACAAGATATGCAATTGGCATACCCCACCATTTTTCCAGTCACTGATGTTTGCGATGGCAATCAAAGCTTGTGAATGTAGAAAGTTATTATGAGACAGCGTTTAGCTGGTACAGGGTTCCACTAACAAACTACGGACTATATAGCCAAAGTTCTTCTCATGACGTCAGTTCATATAATCCTGCTTAGATTCCGCACACGTTCTCCAATAACTTTTCCCGTTGGATTGCTGTGTGACCATGTCGTAAGAGAATGTACTTTTAGGACAGGAATCACGCCATGTTGACATGCAATGATGGTTTTTACAATTAGTTATCTAAAGTAAGGGCCGATACTTATAAAAACAGCATTTTTTAAAAACCGAAATTGTTACTGAATATTGGTGGACGATGTGAAAGTAGTAAAGACCACCATTAAGCAAGAACCGTGGTACTATTGGCTGGTGAATCACTATAAGTGATAATGGCGGAAAAAAGAGTATGTTGATCTGCCCTGTTAAAGAAGGTGTGAGTGCCATTTTGTTTTAAGTCACGGATCCGACATATTCGACTTACTTCATAATACAGAATATTGAAATAACTTTCACCCAAATACAAGAAAGCTACCCGTCATAATATTGAGCTGTGAACTAACCTTAGTGAACCTTGCAAGAAAATGACAAAAAGGCGTCAAAAATGTCATGTGGTCAATCCAATGTTTTTTTTTTCTGGCCAGCTCTTTGACCAAATCGGTTGGGTCGCTATGGGGACGAAAATGGGACCTTGCTGTGCTTGGTTGTTCGTGGGCTACTTCGAGCACAGAGTGGAACAAAGATCACATCCCCGAATTCTATAAGAGGTACATAGATGACCGGCATTTTTAAGATTAGTGATGGCTTTTTTTGCACTAGCCGCAATGTTGTCTACACCATCGTGTTTAAGCACTGCCCTTTAAAATACATTTATGAGACGTGGAGGTGATGTTCGTGCCGAATCGCTGAGCACAATCGAGCGATTACACAAGACAAACAGTGTCCCGTCTCCTTCACACTTCTTTGGACGTGACCATATTGTCCTGGCTGTCACCGCAATTGTCTATTGCACAATCACACCCGGGAGGGTCAGTCTGCACAATATGGGATGAATGTCGTGTTTGCTTTGACCACATAGTCATTTTGCCCAACCCACTTTCTTCCAGCCTTACTTTCATTCACTCTTTGCATTTTACCGCAGCTAAGTTTTCATTTTCTATTTTTTATTCTTTTTATTTGTACATTATTTGTCCGCTAATAAAAGGATGTTTTGTTACGTCCTGACAGGCTAAACCTTTCCCTGTGTACGTCTTTTCCATTTAGTATTTTCTCACTTGAGGGTCCGTCGTGAAGTTTTGACAATAAAAGTGGTCCGTATGCCAAACAGTTTTGGGAACCACTGAGTAGATGACAAAAGGATTTTTTTTTTAAATACAAATCGGAAAATCCCTAAAATTACGCCCTGTTCATCAAATGCATTTCTTAGGGAAATTCCGGCTAGCAGCATAAAATGCTTGAAGTTTGAGTAACAAACGCATGTGGTCAACTTTGGCTTGAAATAAAAGGTAAGTTATAAGTCATCGTTTCAATAACCCACTGCCCAATTCCAAAAATGGCTCATATCAAGAGAGCAATCATTCAGATTTCTAAGGGCAAGAACTACATTTATAGTCTCCAGTAAGAATTTTACAGAATACAAAAAATACGCGTTGTAAATGATATACCTTGGCATTTTGTTTGATTGGCGAAACTGACGGCGACATCGGCGATAGATAGGAAAATGGAATCGATAAGGATGATGAACTACTAATTTCATCGGACTTTTACAAACCTCCTTACAGATGGAATCACGGAAGGGAGTAGCAGAACAAAGTGTTTCAAATTAAAGACAAGTGTTGATGGCTATCTCGAACCAAAAGCCTCGTTCCGTAATTAAAAAGGGAACAAATTAATAAGGCAAGAATAATTTTTGAAAGGGAAGAAACAATATGAAAAGGATTAATTTATAAAATAATAAAGAAAAATACTTTTTAAAATATAATACGTAATAACATCTTTTTTAAATTTAAGATTAAATATTGACACAGTATAAACATTTAAAGGAATGGGACTCCATCGTCCATGTGCAGTAATTGACAAAAATTTGTAACGACAAGTTCCAACTACTTCAGAGGTCACAGTGTTAAGTAAATAATCAGTGGCGTAGAGAGGGGGGGGGGGCAAGGAACGAATGCACCGACTACACTTACCAGGGGCAGCAAATTTCTAGTCGTTAATTAATTTCTAACAACGAAAATGTATAAGACAATCATGCTTTATATCTCAATAAAAGAAAAGCCAAATTAGAAGTTAATAAAAGAAATCCTTTAAAAATCCGATCGTTTCAAGTGCCAAAACAAAAAATATTCTTATTACAAATAATTATTTTGAAATAAATGCTGCCGTACTGAAAAAAACACAGGCTTAAGTGGTATAAAAAGTGACACTGATATGGCAGCAACTCTGTTTATTCTGAAAATTTAAAATTCGATCCTGTTGTAAGAGGAAAACTTACTGTACCCTATCGATTTAAAACATAAGCCCATCTAATGCTCCGCGCTGCGCATAAGGAGGGGGTGGGGGTGCATTGGTAGCGCTTGAATTTTGTTTAGGGTGGCAAATTCCTTTTTAATAAATGAAAAATTTCAAAAATAAATTTAATCAAAGAAGAGCGAAGATAAAAAATTAAGAGAAATTAAATGAAGAAACTATAATAAAATATGTAAACGTTTGTAATGCCAAAACTTAAAAATCTATTTTAATATAAATTCTTCTGAATTTAATGCTCCTGGGCTGACAATGATGATTGTGTGCTAGTGGCTAATACATGTTATAATTGACTTAAATTTGATTTTAACGTAAGGAAACTATTGGGAAAGAATTTCTGGCGTTTTTATAAGGTTCAAAGAATCATTATTTTTAGTGTAATGTATTTTGTTTTGTAGAATCAAGGAAAATGAAGGACAAAACTAAAACTTGCTACCCGTAAATAAAACAATAGGCACTCATGAACAAGTGTTCAACATTGCCAATTTTGTATGTTGTTGTTTTTCCAGTTGGAAGTAATCAGAAATAGGATAAAAAGAATATACTATTATAATGAACAGCAAATAACTTTTTGTAAAGAAAACAAAAACAAAGTGGCTAAAGGTTCTTTTTTATAACGTTTGACAATGACATGATTAAATCCTAGCTAAATCAAACTTGGCTTTTTGCAGTCACAGAGACGTCCATACTGTTGCAAGTAAAGGTAGTATTCTGGAACCCTTCCAATTTCTAGCAAAGTGCGTTCGAGCAATCCGAGAACATTGTAGGGAAAAGGGGTTTAATAAGTTCATCTAAAACTCAATCTGATCTCATAACAATTTTATAAGATACAGTTCGCGAAAAATCATTTTTATACGGAAAAAATACCTAGAATTGTCTTTTGTGTTCGATAGATTCTCAAATATTTCACATAAGTATCATTTCTTTCATTAGTTACTATTAAAATGAAGTAGACTTTGCAGAATCTTTAAAATATTCCTTTTTTTAAAGTTAAACTGCTTACGGTTCACGACATTTCTGAAATCAGTAAAAAATGAATAATTATCCTAAAATAATGGATTTTCATAACCCCGGATTGGTTTAATACATATAGGTGGCTGTAAAGTATACAGGAGTTTAAGAGAGAAAAAACAATCACTGTCAAATCTCCTCAAACATTTAATTAAACCCAATTTGATACTCCAAGTGAAACGAGCTCTCTAACTATTTTAGTACACTAAGGAATGATGCGTATTCTTTTCCTGTCCATAACTGTTTTGAATATAAAATGTCTTCTACAATCAATACACTAAATAGACTTAAGGATACAAAGTAGTGATCATATCATGGATCCATTATGTAAGCTATAGATGAACTGACTTATGAAGGAAAAAAAGCTCAACTCACGAACAGACGCTGAAATTTTGATAAACTGAATTTATTTTAATTATTTAAGCTATTTCAAAGATACCAGGCATTATTTACAAACGTATGTTGTTATAGAATGTTTAGCAATGGCTGCTCACAGAGCAACTAAAAGAATACTTAAAGAATGCTTTGACATTAAATAAAATTGTATGCTTTATTTTAATCGAATCGTCCAATCAAAGAACGAGAGATCTAAAGTTTGGTGAGCAAAGGCGAACGTGTATCTAAGCTTGAAAATAAATATGATATTGGTACACTTGCTAATCTACTATATTTTGTCATTTTAGAGTCTTCAACATATCTCAAATGACATTGGTATTGGAATGTTATAACACACCAGATTAAAAAATTATTAATGAATGTAAGGCCAGTTGATTTATTGAAGTCGTTTAAGATATTGATGCTCTAAGTTACCCTGCCTAGAATAATATTATTAATTCGAACACTTTACAGCTGTCTTAAGTTATGCAAGGTTTTAAAATAGGATTCATAAAATTAAGTTAATGAAAAATTTATTGCAATCAATAACGAACACGCCAAAATTGTCTAAGTCTAACTATTTTGGCTATTGACAATGTCATGGCTGAAAAAAATTGAAACACTTAAAGATTGGGCCATGAGGATAAACTAAAAATGTAAATTTTATTCAAGGAAGTAAGCTTTTCTATTTTTTTCCTAACAAAAAAATGGAATGCTTTCTTACTATTACTTTCTAAATACATTATCTTTAGATTATGGCATCAACATACTTTTTTTTGGGGGGGGGAGCTAAGTTTGTTATCTGCTCCGGATGGCACATACCCACGCTACGCGCTGGAGAATATTCTCCGAAAAATACTTCATGTCGCCTTTTTACTTTTGATTATCTTGAATCTCTTTGGGAAAAAGAGTTAAGCTTATTTTAAAATGATTTTTTAAAAAAATAAAACTTTTGAAAATATTTAGGATAACCTCACATGTCTCATAGACTTTAAAGCAAAAGTTTATACGTTGCAGTAAACATTTTCTCTTAAACTAATCTTTTTTTTCGGGGGGGGGGGG
>MUZC01004498.1:52647-146085 GCA_002072015.1 Radix auricularia | reverse complement strand
GGGGCGGAAATTTAAGGCTCACGCGGGCATCACGTTGTGTATATATAAAATGCTTCAAGTTCTAACCTAGTCTTAAATCTTTCAATATTCGACTTAAACAGTCGAAACAATTAAGATATATGTGAGATATCGCGGACCTTCAAGGTTGTCACTTAGCGCCCGCCATTGTTTTGTCTGTTATCGGTAACTGCATCCCTGAGGGATGAAGTGGAAAGAAAGGCGTAGCCTAGTTTAAAAGACATAGCCATGTAATCTATAAAGTAACGGTGGATTTAATCGTTCAATAAACATAGAGAACATAGAAAAACCTATATATATATAAATATATATATTTTTAAAAAATTTTATTTATTATTATTTTATTTTTTTGGCTTTGATGTCTTAGGTCTGAACTACTTTATTTCCTGGGCTTTGCTTTTTATAACCTATAGTTTTTCTTTGATCCCTGATTTCATTTTATCTGAATTTTAAAAAAAGGATCTTTAAAAAATAACAAATATGTCAGACAATGGATAAGGTTAAGATGATGGTTCTCAAAAATTAAATTTTACACACTAAACTCATTTACATTTACACAAAATAAAAGAATTCCTTCATTAAATTTATCTCAAAGTCTTAGTCTTTATACAAAAAAATATCTAATATTTGAAAATAATTTTTGTAGAAATACAGGAGAAAATGCAGTTTAAGGATTTTACTTTGTATATATAAATGCATCCACGTAAATGAAGATATGATAACGCTTATTCATCTATTTGATTTCAATAATGTAAATACTTATTTCAAGTGACCACAGTTTATTTTAAACCATGCCGTCCACATCCTCTCCAAAACAATTAATATTCAACATTAATTTTAAATTAATAATTTGTGAAATTAACTTTTTTCCACAATAATTTTTAGTTGATGACAGGTAATTGAATATTAGGTTATTTTTAATGGACATTTTTGTAAATGACACAATTATATTTACCTTTGATTCTGGCGTTAAAGACGAATTTTTAACCCTATAAAGCTTTTCAAAAATTGTGAATTCTGTCGTATTTATCGTTGTTCCAATCCTCGCTTAGATGTAGGAGCAGTAGGGGAGGCGAGGAGAACTATCTAAGCCAGTCCAAGCAGCCTTTGTATTTAGGTAGGTGGAGAAAATATATATTGTTTGCTATGATTTTCTGCTTCTGCACAGTAACAAAGTCAAGCAGAAGTGCGTGGATACTACAGTAAAGCAGTAGTATATGCAGTTGTTCATACAGTATTGTGCCAGTACTGTAATACATTACACTAGCATACTAAAAGCAAACCCGATTTCTTAAAATCTGGTGTGTGCTGGAAAAGGATCGTCTTATAATTTAACCAAAAAAGTATAAAGTTCGTCTTATATGCCCAGTTTTCCTATACGCAGGAATAGACGGTAGAGTATAAATAAAGCCCAAAATGATAATAATAATAAAGAATGTCTCTTAAACCTCTGACTTTTTTAAAAATTGAGATTAATCCCTTAAAATTCACTAATACCTACGACATTTAGTATAATAAAGATGTTTTCATGAAAATACATTTATTTTATGTAAATGTATTTAAAATTCTTTATAAATATATTCACACAAAATACTACAACATTACACACTTGACACAACAACTTAGTGAACCCCCCCCCCCACCAAAAAAAAAATTAACAATGTAATTTTTAAAGATAACAAAAAGGCTTATTGGTCCTTTATCAAATCTAAAAAAAAATTGAACCTACCTAAGCACATATTTTGCATCATCATTTTCTTCCTCAGGCGATAAGGAAGTTTTCACAAAATTTAACAAAATGGAAGAAATAGGTAATATATCTGTAGACGAGACAGGCATAAATTCACTTCTAAATTACTTTACAATAAACAAAACTTCTGGCAAATATTAATTGTCTGCAAAGGTTATTAAAAGAACTAAACAATTAACTTTCCCTAAAATGTGTAGTTATTTTTCAAGCCTCTCTAAACCAGAATTAAGGGCCTCGGTATAAAAAAAGTTTGCTAATGTAACTCTCCTTTTTAAGAAAGGTGATAATCAGACCCTTTTATGACAGACCTGTAAAATTGTCTAGTATCACCTGAAAATTACTATAAAAATATATGGTGGTTTAGTTAACCACCTTGACAAATAAAATGCCCTGTGCCCACATCAACACGGCTTTAGAAAAAAAAAGATCTTGTGAAACAATCCATAGATTTAATCGATGATCAGTCAAGACTCACACAATAATGACCTAATATATACAATATTACTAGACTTCTCAAAATCATGTTACAAATTTCACCACTTTAGTTTACTCAAAATACTTAGCTACTTTGAAATCACGGGTTCCTTACAAAGAATCCTATTGGGCAGAGAGCAAGCTAATAATTAATGGATCTAAATCTGCATCGATAACAGTTAACTCAGGAGATCCACATGTAACTGTGTTAAATTTCTTACTCTTTTTAATTTATATAAATGGTTTACCCTACAACATCTGAACAGAAAGAAAAGTTAGGTTATTTGCTGATGATTGTTTAATCTATAGAACAATCAAATCAGAAAAAGAAAGCAGAATTTTACAAAAAGAATTAGATGAATTAATAAAATGGAAAGCTAACTGGCGTATTCTTTCCATCCAGAAAAGTTTTAACTGTTAAGACTAAAAAAGAAATAGAAACAAATCAAATCAAAATATTTCATTCATGGATAAGAACTAACCCAAACTAAAGATGCACAATACTTAGGAGTCATAAAATAAATGAGAAACAATCTTGCAATCCCCATGTCGATGAAGTTATTTAATAAATCTTAAAAACCTTAGGCTTTATATATTGAAAATTGTACAAATGTAAGAGATATAAACTAAAATGCTACCACAGCGTGGTGAAAACTGTACAAGAATATTCAATTTCTCTTTGGGACCCATCCAATAATGAAAACAATTTTAAACTAAAACAAATTTTTTTAAAAGTTTTCAAATTCATTACCGTCGCTTGTCAATGGCTAATAATAGGACAGGAAATAAATTATTAGTTTTGTTTAATAAGCCTGAAGTGGACAATCGAATTGACACTTAAACGGAAAGTAAACCAACTGTTCACTCGACATAGATTGAACTGGGCGTGTGCATCGTTGAAAGCCCAATTTTTTAAAGTCCCAACATCCATCACCAAGAAGTAAAATAGCCAATGGATCTATTATATCAAGTGTTTTCTGTGATCTTGACGTCGTATGTGGGGTGTTCAGGTAGAATTTTCACTATAATAACTTCTTTAATTTATAACATTTTATTTGTCTATATTTTTTAACAAAAATTGTTACATATCTATCAGTTTAATATTGGTTCTGAAATGTTGAGAGTGTTGACCTGATTCTAAATAATCAATAGTGTCATTATTAACGTTTATTGCGATTCAGTTGTATTTTTTTTATGGAACACCGGCTGTAAATATATACAAATCGAAGATGGATCAAAAATTGCTTTGAGTCGTTCAGCATATGATAAAAGAAATTTAATAGATGGAAAGTTAATGGACATAATGGCAATTTAAGACCAGTTTGTTCGACAAACTTAATATTGTTACGTAGACTTTTTGTATATGTTGTTCGATTTAATTAAGAGCTGTCAAGTTCAAATTAGCAATTCTTATATCATACATTTTGAATTTATTATCCGTGCATCAATCCATCCACCCATCCATACATGCATACATTTATATATGTATGTGCAGATACCAACATTACTTTTTACATTACAGACGCTTCTTTAAGGGATTATTGCGTTCTGCGGTTAACCATGGTTCATGTCTAGTTTTGCATATTTATTACATTTTAAAATATATGTGTCTGCGTGAGTTTGCGAAAATGCAATTGTAACTGTGGTTTTCCTAATATTAAAATACTATTTTCTTACAGTTATCCTAAAAATCTTTTAAAATTATCTTTTTAAAATTTCCAATACTTCATTGTTTGACAATACAATAGTATCAGACACTTGCGAAAAATATTTTTGAGAAGTTAAATAAAATAACCTACAAAAAATTAAGTTAAAAATGTATAGTAAATATAAGCTTATAGATTGAAAAGAATACGTTTTAAAATGTTATTAATGTTCCACGTTCCTTGCGTCCACGGTTTGCTGTTCTATCTTTGGTAAATGAGATGGCAATCATTGCACACACACAACGGTGCATGCCATCAATAAAGAAGACCACCTTAGCTACACCTTCAGTCTTGTTGGCTCTAACATTCCGTAAGGTAATGGACTTTACACTAGCTAATTCAGCGGCATGCCTATTCGCTAATCTCAAACTAACTAAGCGTGCGCCTCACTTCAATCCAGATCTCCACGGTACTTGGATCTGGGCAACACTATCAATTTAACGTGTCGTGTAACTGCAATCCAAGGTACAACACTCGTTGTTTAAGCGTGTGACCTAATTTTTGTGTGTCTAAGTTTTAGCATTTTCTATGTTTCTTGAGACGGATCCAAAAAGTCTAATCCCATAACAAAGTTATTTGTGTTTTTTTACTTTATTTTAAAAGTAAACTACAAAAATTTATACATCAAAGGCGGTGAAAGACAGTAATAATATTTTTAATCTTTATAATACACACTATCACGTGCGAAAATGTGTGGTTGAAAGGGGGTCACGTGACGAAAGTAAAGGATAGTCCAGAATGCATTGGGAGATCAGAGTTAAAAGTTAGTATAGGCATTAGAGAGGTGTTTCAGTTGTGTCGCTGACAATTTTCACCTTGTAAAATTTTACATAAGTTTCTGCCATAAATTTATTTGTGATTACTGAGGATTTCAATTTTATGATTGTGTGTAAGATATTGTTGCTAAATTACGCCAACAAGAAAACAGGGAAAACCTAACACGTTACACACACATAAAAATCATAGATTTTTTTTCACTCCTAACCACATGTGCTTCTCATAAATAAAAAAAGAGGAGTTTCTGTTCCAAGACTTCAGTATCACATACTCGTTTTATTTGATCATCTTTCTTTTACATTTCATTTGTCTATTATTCTTTTAAATAACTCTGGGTAATCAGCCAACTCTAAAAAATGTGTTTACCCGGGCATACATTTACAGAGCCTGAAAATTGTTACACCCCTGATCAACTTTATGATATTTGAATTTCCAATAATCATACACAAATGCATGCAGAGAAAGCTACAATTTATGTTTTAAGTCATAAAGTTTAATTAAGCAACATTTATAATTTAAAATAATTAAAGGGATGACTTATTTTAACAATTAACAACGGGAACTTTATTTTAGAACAAAGTCTCCGGGAGCGAATTTTTTTATACACAAACTCTCAGGGAGATACTTTATTTTGGAGGAGACTTTATTTCGAGACACCAGCTCAAAAATAAATTTTAAGGAAAAAGGGATTACCCCTTTATACGTCAATCGTTATGCGACGTGTCGCTCATTAAGGAAACAATTTTTGAACAACAGAAAATGGTTCGTCATGCGAATCACTCGTTATTAGAGTGGTCGTTATGAGAGGTTCCGCTACATTTCAAATGTTATGCTACAAAAGGTGTTGTTAGGTTGTTGTTTTTTAAAAATACAATCACCTTGTCAGTAGGAGCTATTGCCTACATATATTTTATAAAAGCTTCTGTGTATATATGATTTTAGCCAAATGGCACTGTTGTAGTGTATAATAAACTGTCGTATTTTTTTTAAAATCCCACTATTTGCAAACATTGAATTTTTACAATATTTGCTACTCTGGGAATTAAATTTTTCCTGGTTATGAGATCTATTCGATAACAAAAATTTGATTAATTTTTTTCACTTATTTATTCTAAATTACTTAACGTATGCTTAAGCTATCTCGCGATATCCATCTGGTTATAGATTTAAGTTATATGTTGGACTCCTTAACATCCTTCATATACAAAAGGTCAATCATACATTTCGTCTAAAACCTCACAACGGGGTATTAAAAAGCTGTAAGGGTAAATTGCATTTGCTACGGTATTTGTGTAATGGTCGAGTATAACTTCAACATCTTTCTTTTCCAATTTAAATGTGCGTTATTTTTTCAATTAATGTTCAGTAATCATCCACTGCACTCGCAGACTTTGTTTTAAAATAAATTCCTAGGGACATCTATAATTATTTAGGGAGTCTTTATTTGGTGGCACCCGATCCCCGTTTGAAAGATACTCTTTCTACTTCAGAAGTATGTTTTACTAATTAACAGAAATTCTGGTGACTGCTTGATGCTTATGTCTGTTTATTTTACATCACCAGGTGTTTTGGGACTACACACGTGGTTGAATTTTGACAACGAAATAACTTTTCATAATGAAGCAGTAGCCTGTCAATATTATAATGGTATCTTCATTGCAGACATGACAGTGCTATGGAAGGTACATAATTTAAGCACCCAAAATAATAATTAATGGATTTTAATCTCAGGCCTTCCGCAAGTAACTGTGCTAGGTTCCTTACTATTTTAATTTATATAAATGATTTACCCAAAATTATCTCAACAGTAACAAAATGTAGGTTATTTGCTGATGATTGTATTATCTATAGCACAATTAAGTCAGAACAAGAAAGCAAAATTTTACAAAAAGAGTAAGATAATTTAATAATTAATATGGGAAAATAACTGGAGTATATCCTTCCATCTAGAAAAGTATCAGCTGCTAAGAGTAACAAATAAAAAGAAATAATAAATTCAAATTATTTCTTTTATGGAAAAGAACTAACTTTAACTGAGGTTTCAAAATATTTAGGAGTCATAAAAAATGAGAAACTATTATGGAATCTCTATGTCAATAAAATTATTAAAAAATAAAAAAATAAAAACTTAAGTTTTATATAATAAAACTTTTACAAATGGAATAAAGATATAAAACTAAAATGCTACCTCACCCTGGTGAGACACATACTTGAATATGCATCTTATTGTATGGGACTCATCAACCAAGGAAAATATTGATAAACTAGAACAAATTTAAAAAAGAGCTGCCAGATTCATTACTGGAGAATATTCAAAACTCACAAGAGTAACACCATTGATTAAATCATTAAAAATTGAAACGCTAGAAAATAGAAGAACCAAGAAAAAATAACTAATTTTACATAAAGCAAATAATTATAATTTAGAAATAAAACATTAAGATAACTTAATGCAACACTCAGATAGACATATGGATATAAACACTTTCCTTATCCCTTATGCAAGAACAAGGTCATACAAATTTTCTTTCTTCCCGTCCGGTATTTGTGCGTGGTGTGGGTTGCCTGAAGCAACCAGGAAAGCCAACACTTTATAGTCATTTAAAACTCTAATAAGAATAAAGGACTAGACGCAAACCATAGATAAACGTAGGACGCAATAAGCTTCTGTAAAGAAGAAGCGTCTGTAACATATATTCATAACATGTTTTTGAAACTTCATTTGTGGGGTATTGATTTTTGCAACACTGTTCCTACCCCAAAATTCACCCCCCCCCCCTTATCCAAACCTGAAAGTCCAATAATCATCATGAACAGTATGATAACTAAATTTTGTTGACCAATTTACACCTTGCATATTTGTGCAACCTATGATAGTGGGATATTAAGCAATTTAGATGAATTTATCTAATGTATTTTTCACCGAAATATGAAGAAATTATAATTAAATCGTTTGATCATTTCGCTGACTTGAAAAAAAACTATTTTAATTTAGCGATTGATTTTAACAACTTTTAATTATTTTATTGTAAATGTATATATCAACTTTTAAAGACACTGACACATAATGGAAGTAATTTATAATTTAATTAACTGACATTTCAGTAAAGTTACTTAAATTGGAAATAGGATAATTTGACATTGATGACGAAAATAAAGGGGTACAGCAAAGTAGCCATACAGAAATCAAGAGTTTTGAAATTCTAGAAAATGAATATTCGTGTTCAGATGCTAAAAAACACAATATGATATAAGAATGCCTGTCAAAAAAGATATTATGTATGCTTTAAATTTTAATGTATAGCTTAATTTTTTCAAGTTTCGAAAAAAAGAAAAGAATTTCTAAGCACCAAACCCTCTGGTGGTAGTTTTAGTTTAAATTTTAACTGACTGACACGTTAACCAGAAAAATAATTACTTCTATTCATGTTTGAACAACGTCTTTATTAACAGAGCAGCTGTAACAGGAAATTTGAACTTGAACATGTGATCGAGGCAGCCGTCAGGAGAGATTGCAGTGGAAAACTGACGTGTGAGACTGGAAATGTTTTGAACTTCTTAAAGAAATATAAATGTGATAATGGCTCCAACCCCATTTCAAGAATCAGTCTGTTCTACGAGTGTAAACCTTTTGGTATGTAAAATATTGCACTTTTTTTTCATTAGCTTAATATGTTGTTTTAAAAATTATTAGCATTGTAATAATGATTTTTCTAGCACACCCACCTTAACATATGATAATGGTCATGTTCGTAAATCAAATAATTTCAACCGAACGATCGTTTAAGAGTTCACAATAAGTGACTTCAGGAATTCTTTTATTTTAATTTTTTTTTAAAAACATTTTAAGCCAATGACTATACATATGTATTTGTTAAGTCTCTTTACACAAAATTTTTATTTTGTAATGCATATAGATGTCTTTTTATATTATATTGAATTTTCTTAAAGGCCATTGTAATGTAAAGCAAGCAAGGTTATAGCTGCAATATTTATCTCATCTATTACAGACGCCCCTTCTATACACAAAATTATTGAGCTGATTATGGCAGTATTTCATATTTTGACACTTTTTTGCGTAAACAGCGTAAAACAAAGATTTTACAACGGCAAAATTTTAAACTGGCTTTAACATAACCAAGCATTTGTTCTCCGTTGTATAACTCAAAATAATAGTTTAAAGTTATTATGTTAACTGTGTCCCTTTAACATAGGTTAACTGGAATTTTTTTTTAAGAAAAATAATTTAGTAAATAAAAACTGGTAACATTTACGTCGCCTTTTGATTATTTTCTCCGCTTTATCAGTCTCAAATAATAGAGTACATAATATTTTTTGTAAAATTAATTTACAATATATATTCTACTTGTTTATGCGCCTTGCATCTTTTACAGTATGGAAGGGGATGGTAAATTTACTTTTAGGAAATAACTATTAAGTACGTTTTTATTGTTATAATAGAAATCGGTTTCTTCTAAATTATTTTTTAAAAATCCTTTTTTAGATCATATGTCAAGATCTAAAAATGTTTTGAACGTCGGCAATTCTTTTGAGAAGCCATTCATGGGGGGAAATATCAACAAATTCCTTGTCTTAAAATCAAACACGCCTGTTCACCGAACGTGTGTTTTGAAAGCACATGGAGCCAACAAAAATATAACCTTAAAGACACTTCAGGTTGACTTTGGTGAACAGTGCGACACAGTTGAGGAATGTAAAGGTTCGATGGAGATTCAGGGGGATGGCAAACTCAAAGCTCGGCTACAAGAGTAAGGAGTTAGAATAATCTCAATTTTAGATCACAATTAACAACATTTACATTTTTAATCGCACTTAAATGTTTCGTCCGTGACTTTTTCTTTCTCATAAACTATGTAACCAATCTTTTATTTCTGCACCCAGATTCAAAATTAAAATTTTCGCAATATAATGTCATTTGATTAATACATTTTAAAAAAAAAAGATTATTGCATAGAAAGTAGATTCTAACACAAAAATAGGGTTAAATTAATATTTTTTACAAATTAAAGCTATTGCATATTAAATGATAAACTTAAGGTTAATTATTTTCTATAAACCTTCCCTTACGATTTATGCTGATATTCTTCATTAATCTCAATCGTTACGTAGCACGCATTGGTGAAACCACAGTTGGAATATAGATTGTTAACGCAATTTCGAATGCGAATAGCGTTTAAAGATTCGAAATATCTGTCCAGTTTTTTTCAAAATTTGAACAGCATATCTTTCTGAACAAAACCAGATAAGGAGATCAAAACGATGTGCACGGATCAAAACAATTACTTGAAAGATGTACTGTATTTCTTGGAAGATCAAAAAACCAGAAAAAAATATCAGTATTTTAAAATTTCTCGCTAACCATAACATAATAATAATAATAATAATAATAATAAAATGATGATTTATATAGCGCTGTATCCCAGCAAGGAGCCAGGCTCACAGCGCTTTACATGGAAACAAAAATACATATATAAATAAAAAGAAACATTCATAGCATATTGACTACATAAATAACAATACGGTATACTCAATACATCAGCTATCGGGATGAAACAAACGGCAGATAGTAGCTAATAATATTTAGATCAATGCTGTAGAAGGAATTTTGGAAAATGTCTTTACGTTCGGCTTTAGTAATTTTAGCAGTAATATGTAGTTTTCGATTGTTTTGTTTAGTTTTAAAATTATTGAATTGAAATTACTTTCAATGTAATCTAGACTGATATTGAATGGGGTTTTCCCGCTTTGTGATTACTTATGTTAGATTGTTGCGCTGTGCGCATTATATTGCATATTCTTGGTGTGATGTTGCATCAATGGCTATGACGTCATATGGTGTTTAGTTTCAGAATTACTTCTTTAAATCGAATTTTAATGTAAACTAGAATGATATCCCTTGAATAAAAAAAGACGTAGATCTAAATTCTTTGTTGGAAATACGTTTAAATACTCATTGGAAGTTTCATTTCCAGTTTTTTTATTTAATTCCAAAGCTATGTGGGGGAAGATATGTTTAATGTTAGATGTTGTTAGTTCTCATTGATTTGACATTTTAAAAAAAGATACACTCACAAAGCTATGTTTAGCAACACAACAGTTGGTTATGGAAAATTTACATCCAGAATAACCCAATAACAGAGACGTATTACTTATTTTTAATCAACATACTTTGAGAAAGCACTTAAAAGCGTGTCATTTAATCAATAAAAAAACCTTTATTGCGAGAGTTCTGGGTAATTAGATCTGTAATCTGTGCCGTAGTGGCGTCACAGCAATGGCGGATCGAAGTAGGTTAAATCCACAACTTCCCTCGGGAGGTAACCCCCTTTAGAGGAAGGAAGGGGAGCTTCGAGCAAACTTAACCCTTCCCAGATGGCCCCCTCTTGGAGGGGACCGGGTCTTGGGTGCCCCCGTCAGTTACACCTCTTGGTGGAGACGTGGCAGCTGCCGGGAGATTCCCCGAAGAGACCTATAAGAGTTTTCTTAACTTAGGGCCAATGATGCCGTCTCAAACCAATAAAAACTAATTACAAAACTGCATGGCTTGTACACTTTGGTAATTTAAATGACATACAGTAAATTTTGTGAGCAAATTGGTTTAAATTTGTTTCCTATTTTTTAAATGACATTCAGTTTTGCTTATAATCATTAAGATTCTATCAATCATGATTCTGATTCTTCTCCATCAGCCTTACCAAAAAGCCCATGAATCTTAGTGGTCAAAATTTTCAAATAAACATGTACTTGCCAATGGGTTTAGTCTGGCTAGAAGTTTATGGTAGGTTACTTTTAACTTGCTTTTATTAATAAATACTTATATTAATATTAATGTTAACACCTTCTTTAAGATCAGGTCGTGATCAGACATGTAACTTAGCCTCATAGTGTCAAAGGGGTTACTATTAATTGTTAAAACTTGTTAGTAGATAATTAGAGGATAGACAAATTATCTTCTACACTACTTCTGATGGATCAACGGGTTATTTTTCGAGGCGATAGCCCACATTCTTCCCAAAGATGGCGATGTGAGCGGGTTGGGCTAAGAATAAGTGATGAGAACCAGTGATTTATTTACAGACATTTAGCGTAATTCAATTTGAATCATTATCTCAGATTATGTTTTGTACCTCTAAAATTTACTACAAGCTGTGTTTAATGCAAGCAATTTTCTAGCGAATTATCTTTTACTATGCATATCTCAAAGGTAATAGTTTATATCTTGAAACATTGTCATCTCTGCACAGAATAAATGATTGATGCATTTTAAGCAATGCAGATTATTAATTTAATAATGGGAAGAAAACAACTCCGATACCCGATTAACAAAATAAAACATTTGAGTGAAAACATTACAAAGGTTTTAAAGAAATAAATGTTTTCAACCAATTTAATTAAAAATAATATTGTGTAAGATATGAGTTAATATGCCATGTGCGTATTACTGTGGATAATGTATAACATGTTCTTTGGTTTATGTTCCATTTGATGATCACATTGTTCCCTCCCCTTTTTCAATAAACTTTGTCACTTTTTTTCTGCAGCTAACAAAGACGACACCATTAACTGCACACACAAAAATGAAAGCAAAGGTAGGGGTTGGTATATATGGAATTTTATGCATTTATGTTTGCTAACTGTTTACGCTTTAAAATCTTTTTTTTCCTTTTTTTTTTAAATTTGTTTTCAACATACAAGGGATAATCAAAATATATACGATGCATATAATTTTTAATTCAATTTAAAGCGATATTTATTTTCACAGGATTTACCCTTCTCTGGGTACTGAAACGTAGAAAACTTCAGCAATTTTTTTTTTCAAATAGAAAAAGTGATTATACTTTGAAAAAGATAATGCTTCTTTAGCCGAGTCTATAGTGAGTTAAATTTGTAACAAATCGACTAAAACTCGCATCACTCAAATAACTAAGTACGGGGCAGTAGTTTGTTATAATTTACTTTTTTTTTAAAAATTCTGTAATTACCTAATTTAAAACAAACATTTTAATTTTTTTAATATCTGTGGAAAGAAATGTATTTTTCTTTGGATTCTAGCCATATCTAATTCAAATAGACAGAGTTGTAAAATTAATTATATTTGATACAAATTGAATGAGAATAAGAGTACTTTTATTCATAGGTTATATTTAATTGTAAATTTGATTATTCACGTCACAGCTCAAATAAGAAATGCGATGTTTGAATATGGAAGTGTATTCATGCCGAAAAGCAAAGACGTTGTGTTATTTGCTTTCGTGAATGCAGCCTTATCGAATAATATTAGTTTATATGAAGAGGAAATTTATTAGATAACCCTAAATTACACAATGTGACCGTTTGGTTACAATGCGAAATAATAGTTATTTCATTACTAATTGATTAGTTCTAAATTTTGCTAAGTGTTTCTTTTAACATGTTTTGACCTTTCATCCTGGAGAACTCTACACTTAGACCGTTTTGTATTTTGGTAGGAACGACTTTAAGAAGACCACAGTTGTCTAAAATTTTGTCTCCCGAATCTAGTAAGTACATATGTTGTTTTTTCTTTATCGAATAATGAAAATTAATGTTCTAAAAAAATAAGTAATAAAACTAATGTTTATACAGTAATAATGTAAGCTTAAGTCTGATATTTGTCATCATCGTTTGTTAAAATGTAAAAAAATATGATGTGACCATATGGTAACAGTGCGTCTATGTGGTTGCTTTTTTCATGTAGTTTTTCTTGTTGGAATATGGCAACTTTCTAAAGAATTAATCTTAGTAAACGATAAAAATGTTTTATTCATAAAATATTTATAAATATCAGACATTAATGTTATCCCTTATACTTGTATTTTTAACAAAAATTGAAAAAAATCGGTCCATAGCGCCCCATGAGGGGTAAAAGAAAAACAATGTTGCCAGTTACCTTTCCTTTTTATGTACATAAAGGTTTGCAAGCTCCATTAATTTTCTTGATAACTTACGCTAACACTAATTTTTATAAATCTAATATTCGGAAAAAAAATACATTTAGGGATGCCTGGGCCCCTTCTGTGTAAGGTGTCGATTTTAAAAGTATGCTAGCTCTAATTCAGTTTTGTCATTGATATATTCCTGTAGATTGTCTAGATCGTTTTTAATTGAATTTGGAAATTATCTTAAACATATGCAAAAAAGACATTTTAGGCCCGGCCCCAAAGTACTGGTCATTAGGAGTTCAGTGCCCTATAGCATTTTAATATTGGCTATGAAATTTTTATATACCAAGTTTGGTTAAGATCCATCAATTTACACAGTAGCTAACAATTAAAAATAATTTTTTATCGGTGCAAAAATTAAGTTTAATATCATGATTATTTCAATCTCAATAACAATAAATACATTTTTCAATATATTTCAAGATAGTGTAATATCATAAAGTTTACGGAAATAAAGATTTCGGGCCCCCGGCCCAAAAGAAATGGACATTGGGGGTTCAAAACATTATGGTATTTAAATGTGGACTATAACTATAAAGTATGTATTCACTAAGTTTGGTCAAGATCAATTCATTTTTCCAAGTAGCCGATGATTTAACTACTTTTTATATTGCTCGGACTAAAATAATTTAGGCCCCCGGTACCCTATATGTGTCAATGTTCAAAAATGTTTTTACAAAGACATCCCGGAAGCCTAATCAAAAATGTCTTAAGTATCATCGTGATCGGGTGAATGGTTTAGTCAGTTTTATTAGACAAAAAAAACATACATACAAAATGTGATTTATATATATTTATATATAGATTTTATATAAGGGGAAACACACTAAGGGGCCCCGGGGTACATTCCGTTCAAGATTTCAAATTAAAAAACGTGTTAATTAATTTTCAACATTTTATAAAGATGGTTTAAAATTAAATGGGAAAAATCTGTTTAAAATTTACGAAAAAGAAATTTTGGTCCTCATGCTCGAAAAAATTGACATTTGAAGTTCAGTGCCCTTAATTATTTTAGTATGAGCTACCAAGTTTTTGTAGACAAAGACTTTTTAAGATCCATTCATCTACTCGATAGCTAACACATAAACGTATTTTATTATAGCTTTTATAATTAAAATATGACAATGAGGGCCCCATGTCCCATTCACGGCAAAATATAAAGTTGAAAACACCTGTTTATTTTAAAATGGATATTAATGGATGCATTTATCATTAAATGTCAAGATCTTTAATAATTGAATCGGGGATAAAATCTTAAAGGCTTATAAAAAAGGTATTATGGGCCCCCAGCCCCAAAAGAGTGGCCCTTAGGAGATGACTTACCTATAGTATTTTATTATTGGTTATTAAGAATATAATTACAAAATTTGGTTAACATCCATCTATTTATCAAGTACAAAGCGCTTAAACTAATTTTTGATATAGCTCATATAAGGAAAAATTTACAGTAAGGAGCCCCCGGCGCCCCTTTCGATTTAAATGGAGAGAAAAAAGTAGCCAGTTAACATTCCGGAATGGTACTCAACAGTCTCAAAAATTTTCATGACGATCGGATGAGTGGTTTAGTCAGCAATAAAGGACAAGCACACACACACATACAGACATACTTTGATTAATATATTTATATATATATATATATAATATATATGTATGTATGTATAGAATTCAAATATCAATGTTATGGATCCATCAAATCATGGTTTTGATTTTATGGAAGAATAAAGATGAACATATCCGGGCCGTTCCTAATGCCTCGGATGATAATGAGCTATCGTAGAAAGTTTATGACATAGATGAAACTTTTACAGTTAAGTTATTAAGTTCAATTTACCTGCTTGTAAAAAATAATATATTATCTCTCATACCTTTTGAAAGAACAAATAGTTATCATTCAATTAAATTGTTAAAGTAAATACTAACAAATAATATTTCAATTTGTCCTTTTCAGACTCAACAACAACCATCTTTGAGAGTACGATGATTGAAACAGCTGGTAATTATTTAGGTATTTTAGTCCAACCACAGCTAAAAGTATCAAATAAAAATTTACTTTTGCCCCAAAGAGATACAACAGACATCTTTCTCGAGAGCGTGTTTTCTCTGGATAGTTCGGTGTTCCGAAAGAGCCTCAGAACCAAATAGGAACATTATTGATGAACAAATAATGGATAGTTTTGTAACACAATCAAACGTATAGACATGAATCAACCATTGCATTAGGATGCAATGAACTGGAGAATTTTACTGAAGTTTATTTATAATAAACTTCATCGTTCAGATGCCAAAAGCCTATGCTACTGGGGAACTGATAATTGTTACGACAAAGTTGCTAATATATATACATATATAAATATATATATATANTATATATATGTGTGTGTGTGTGTGTGTGTGTGTGTGTGTTTGTGTGTGTATCCCAAGATAATCCCAAATTGTTTTTAAATATGTGTGAGTTTTGAATTATACTGCTGCAACATTCTGTCAACTAAAGTAGAATCGGTTATAAGAGCTTCTGGAAACATTGTGCGCCATTTCCTTAGCTTTGTTACAAGTAAGGAATAAACAAATCGCAATGATTTTTATTCAAGTGGACGCCTGTATTAATCAAAAGTGTGACAAAAATATTCTTGCTCTACTTGATTTCAAGATCCAGATTGCTATATGCCTGGTGAAAAAGGTAAAAAAAGGTTTAGAAAATGTGGTCATCACTAATTGGCTATAGAGCCAAAGACATGGGAGGTCCGACTGCAGCTGCTTCACCCATACCAGTTACACCTGAATGTTTCGCATTTCCTGATCCAATTTGCGACAAAGAAAGATACACCAGAACAAGTTGCAAAGGATTTCTTTAAAATTAAATGAGTAAAAACTAGTCAAATAAAATATTCACTATTGCATGAAGCAAAAGTGAAACAGTTTCACCAGCCTTAAACATGCTTTATATGTACATGTATAAATGCTTATTGGCCTTTAGGTAGGTATTTTATATTTTAAAAATAATAGATTCTCCATTTTATTATTATTATTATTAAAATAACTATTTTTATCATCCTAATTATCATTTTCAGCATTATATTCAACATATAAAGATGTACTTGCAATAACGTTAACATTTAGACTTGCTTGTGTTCAGGATTAAATCATCATCAATTAAAATTATTATAGTTGTCGTGGTCTATTTTATTGTTTTTCTATTATTTTTTTACCATAAAGACTCATTGTGACCATATGGTAACATACCATCAAAATCACAATTTTATTTTTAAAAATACTATATTTTTCTTCCATATAATGTGTATATATCTCCAATACTCATATAATATCCGGTCAATTTTTTTTTTCATGAAAACCTAAAATTGCGTAAAAGAGGGATAAATCTGACATTTTTTTATCATACTGGTAGTTTTTATTAATTTTAATTCCTTTTTCTGAGTATTCCAAATAAAGTGGAATACGAATACGGTATACGACATTAATCCGTTGTGGAGTTGGTATCGTATGGTGATAAATCATTGTATGGTGGGGAATAGAACAGCCAATGCGTGAAAAGCCCACGGGAAAGACATCAAAATTATACATACACTTATTAACAAGAAGAAATAATGTAGTCTAGAAAGTATAGTGCAGTACTACAGTACAGCACTGTAGCATAATTGTATACAGTACATAATTTACTTGTATATAATTAACCAACAATAAAAAATATATTGAATTTTTTTCTACTTTTGTAGTGACGTTATTTGAGTAGTTTGTGGGTGGGGGCAGTTGGGGGAGAGGAGACGGCAGGTATAAAAACTTAGCGATGCTATTTAAACTATGTTAAACTTAACACTAACAGTCTATGAATTTATACAAACACTTAAATTATTTTTTTTAATATAAATTGATCTCTTACAGACCATGAACGTAATACCCCGGCTCGAACTCGTGAGTTCTTGCTGCGGTTCGGTAGTCCATCGCGCTACTACTTAAGACAACTGCGCCACCTAATTTAAAATTACTTTTCAAAATTTTAATTTTGTTATGTTCATTTTTTTTAACCTTAAGGCGCTAAGAATGTCGTAACGAGGGGCCGAGAAGACATCGTATTCCACATCGTATCGGGGGAAAAATCGTAATCTGAGGACACCGTTTCCCGTGGGTCAACTGTAGTACATTCCTTTTTAAATGGTTTTTAAATTTTGTTCGAAGCATAAACACTGTTGATAATTAGAAAAAAAAAGAAATACCTATAGAGATTATTATTCAATGTGTAAATTAAGTAAGACTTAAGTAAACTACAGTGTTCCCTTGCTACTTCGTGGTTCGATTATCATTGATTCTCTACGTTTTGGGTTGTTGTTTTTTTCGATACATTAAAATTGCGGATTTTCATCATGAAATCAAAAAATCAATGATAATCTAATATTCAAAAATTCTATTTTAAAAACACATTATATTTTACTTACTAATACATATTAATCATGGCTGAAGTGAAGTATGTCGACCGTGACGTCACAACGCTACCGGTTTCTGAGAAAAGAAAGTTCTATAAATTCCAAAAAGGATTATAAAAAATGGAATGTTTTAGGGTTTGTGTTATGTATATCTATAGAATTTTCGGAAAATTTAAGGTTTTAGGGTTTGGGTTAGGTATAGCTATAGAATTTTAATTTTAAAGCTTTTTAAAGGACTTGCTATAACAACAAAGAAGGCCGCCATGACCGTGACGTGCGACATACTTCGCTTTTACCTTAATCATATTAACGGAAGAAGAAAAACATTAGTAACTTGTAAAACAAAAATATTTTTGTCTTATAACTTATATTTAAAAATACACTACAGAAATTATTACTGGAAAACGGCCGACATACACTTGGTTTCTTGGTTCGCTGGCCGCACCAAGAAATGTAGCGTAGCATCTAAGCGAGAGAGAGTGATCTGTGATTGGTTCGTGGAGAATGTGACGACCAATGAGAACATGGAAACTTGTAAAACAGTACGTGCTTGACGCGTGTTTCACTTTATCCGTGCCGTGTGTGATTTCGTCCAACGAAGGTAAGACGATCCGAAGGAGAGGGAGAAAGAAGATCCCGGTCCTGGAATAACCTTTGAACTGCTATAAGCTGGTTATAGAAAAAGGCTCAAGAACTTTCACGAGAACACGGCGATGATATGATACGGTGTCTGTAATTCTGCAACAATCTGGACGATGGTATTAATCCGTGAAAGGTCGCTTTAGAAATAAAATGAAGAAAGAAGGATGGTAGTTACCGACCAACATGTTCTTCGAGTGCCGAGAAATAAGTTCTTGCAGCCAAAGTTCAGGAGGCGGTGCCAGAGGATACAGCGCCCCCAACTTCAGCAGAGTCGTAAAAGCAGTCATTGGCTGAGTAATGATACCCATCATGACCCTTCATCGTCATAATATCAATTTTGCAGTCAAATCATTTGCCTCTCTATTTTGTAATTTTTGTTTCAGATAAAAACATTTTTTTCCATATGTATAGAGATATTGTAAAGGTTTTTTTAAATTTATTCACATATTTCCATGTATATATTATACATGTATTGCCTAAGGAACTTACTTCTTGCTTGTACGTACTTCATTAATTCTATAGTGTTGCAGATGTATTATGTACAGTACAAAACTGTAATAATTTATTGTTCAACTTAAGAAATGCTGCATCTTTGTATTATTATTTATATAGTAAAGGTTTTGTTATAAACATTACAGAGATGTTTTTAAACAGCCTATAAACAATTAAATAAGGTAAAATTTATGGTTGGGGGAGGGGAGGTTCTTACTTCGCGGATTTTTTAACATGACGGGTTGTCTAGGTACCTATCTACCGAGATATTTGGGGGAGCCCTGTACATATATTTCGAGACGTTAATACCGGTATATCTTATATACTTCTGCAGCTTCTTCTTCTGATGACAGTGACATTTCCCTTAAGGATAATAATGACGGAAATGGTAACAGTAACAGTGACAATCTCGTCATCATAGTGACGTGTTTGGTTGTTGACATGGCTATCATCTTCATTTCTGTATGCGCTGTGTTCCTGTGCCGAGCGTAAGTGCTTATCCTGTTTTTTGTGATGTGTTCTTGTTTCCACCGTGTCATGTATCCTATTATGTGTGCTCAGTCGTGAGCATTAATACTTAAATATAAGTGTGACTGTGACTGGTCTGATACAGTATCAATAGTCTTAATCTGTATGCTCGAAGTGCTCGTGTGTCAAGTGTAGATACATTAGTCAGGGGGTCTCAAACTCGGCTGAAGGCATGTTCCATTTTATAAATATTAATGACATACGTCATGGGCCGCATCCAACCCCTCTCCCACACTCATACGGGCAAAATGACCAAAGTAAATATAAACGAATTTATACATCGCTATTAATTTTACATCTTATCACAAATTATGTATACGGCTGTATTTACTTTTTTAAATTACATTTATTTTGAAAATTATGAAACGTATATAAAATTCAACAAAACAAAAGTTGACGAGTAACAGTATTCGCTATATGGAGCTCACAAATGATACATTTCTGTAACATTACCGGCGGACCACTAAAATCCACAATATTGGGCACATGCTTGATTGATATCCTTGTCTGAATTCATTTCTTTGGTATTGTGCTCACGTTCGTGCGTCTCGGCGGTGAGTCTCTGTCACACGTGAAATTACGAGAAAGCCTATGACATCAAATAACTACTAAAAGACGACGAAATGTGTCTCATTAAAGGGAAGATGGCTTATTGAAATGGAGTTTTCAGAAGGTTTTGAATAGTGTTAGGTTGAACATATTTCAATCAGTTAATAGCCTCAGGGGGCGATAAATAATTTTCTCTCTATCTCTCTCTGTCAGTCTGTCCGTCTCTTTCTCTCTCTCTCTCTCTCTCTCTCTCTCTCTCTCTCTCTCTCTTTCTCTCTCTCTCTCTCTCACACACACACACACACACATACGCATACACACAATAACCAGTTGATTTTACTTTAGTTTTTAATTTCACTTTAAATAATCATATATAGAAAGCGAAACAGACCTGACATTCTACCTCTTAACGAAGTGCAGTACAGACCAGAAGAATCAAATACTTATGCAACAATATATTCGGATACAACGGTTAGTCAATCTTACCTCTAGTTACTCATATAATAAATATTATAATTTTATCTTTACCTTATCACCTTTTGTTGATATTTTAGAATATCCTGTATATGGTGAAACCAATAGAATAGACACAGTCCCAAATTGATCACCATTAATCTTTCCTGATGTAATTTAAGCTCATTTACAACAAAATGTGTTAGTAGTTTTCTCTAAATTCTCTATATTTAGCACAATGCTAACAATATTGAATACTTAAATGAGAAAAAGTTCATATGCTTTTAATCATCCTTATTTTTTTCAAAAATGCTATGACTACTATTCTTGTTAATAATGAAAATATTCTCTATACGAATCTAAGGAACATCCCGATGAAAGCACACTCCCTGGAAATGACATCGATAATAGATCGGAACCATTTTCTGCAGCGGAGACAATTTATTCAATTGATTGTAATGTAAATATCGAAGAGACCTACTCTAAAGTTGATGATTGTTTAGAACAATTTCATCCAGAGGAAACAAATTATCCAATCACAATCGACACAAATGTAGAGACCAACATTATAGTCGATGATTGTGCGGAACCCTTTCCTTCAGTGGAGACAAATTATTCAATCGCCAGTGACACAAACCTCGAAGAGACCTACTCTAAAGTCGATAATTGCTCGGAACCACTTTCTTCAGAGAAGACGAATCATCCACACGCCAGCTATGTAAATGTCGGAGAGACCAACAATAAAGTCAAAATACAAAATTCAGAGGCAGCTTATTCTGTTTGGTAGGTTTGATTCTTTTTATCTTAGGAATGCTGGCTTTTGGAATCCTAAAGTCAGTTTCTTACTTCATTGGTATCTTGTAAAATGTTGGATACTGGGGTATGTGACGTACAGTATCGGGGGAAATTTCAATAAATACTTTAAAATGTGTTGTGGCAACTGTTTCTAAGAAAGCTGAATTCTCAGTGACTATAGATTGCGTCTTGCACAGCTTAATTGTAACAGGTTTATAAAAAAAGAAAGTACAGCATCTTTATTTACAACATCGTTAAATAACTACCGTGTTCGCAGCCTGTCTATAAATGGCTGCAGTAAATTAAAAATAATCAAAGGAATGAGGATAAATGTTCCCTCTAAAGTTTGTTGGCCCGTGTGCAAAATAAAAATATTCGTGTGCAAAGTTGCACAGCATCCATTTTTATGTGCAACTATTTTCTAAATTTGCTGCGCAGTAATTCTAAACCACTTCGTGGTTTTAGTTAGATATCTGCGCCGCCGCGCAAGCGTGCATCTTAGAAGGAATATTACTGAGGTAGCGTACAAACGGTGTAATAAAGAGTTCAAGTTTATGAAATTTCTTTGGGTAATATTAGGCGATGGATTAAATCTTGAAAACATAAACAATTTAAAAGCTAAGGGACACTCTATAAGGCTAAGGGACACATCAGGACATTTTATAATTTGATTTGGTTTCTAGATTTACTGAGCGTGTGGTGTTTCTGGCCGTAAATTATTGTATGACGAAATTGTTTGATTTTGTATTTTAATTTTCGAAAATGGAGCGATGTAAAATGAGCCGTTAATAGTTTGGTTGACGCATGCAATACCGTTCACGTAAGTTACTTGGACTTTTGAAAAAGATCAACACTGACAACAACCTAGTTACAAAAATAATTATTCCCCGGAAACTTATGACACCATGCTAAAAACAATTTTTAAAAATTAGAAACTTCAAATCCAGATTAAAACCTTCCATTTTATTCCCATGCTTTCCAGCGGAGGTGCAAGCGATTCCATAAAGCCATCTGTTGCCAGTGAAGAAGCTGAATACTCACATCTAGGAAATCGTTTCAATAGTAGGACGAGGCAGTCGGAGGACCCATACAATAATTAGATAAGCGGAGGTCAATGCTGACAAGTAACGATTAACAGTAAAAGAATATTGCATTTCATTAGTTCTGCCTTAAATATATATTTATGTTTTGCTTATGGCATGCGTCAGTACAGTACTCAAAAATACAATGAGTGTTATTTTAGAAAGTTATGTATGTAAAAAAGTTTTTTTATGTTTGTTATATTTTCAAAAAATTCGATGTATATCTTTTTAAGGAAGTTATTTTCAATGCAAGTAGTTCATGTGTCGAGCTGCGATTCATTCAAAGGCCTATAACAATGTTTTGTTGAACTGCACCGAGAAATTTCATCATTTGCTTTAAATGTGAATATTACTAAATCAAGTTATGCTATTCTCATATGTACCAGATGTGTATATAGTCTACTATTTTTGTTGATTTTTATGATATAGCTTTTGCGTTGTGTCATTATCTTCGCAACATACAAATGTGATCAATATGGGACATAACCTGATAATGCGCCCAAAAATTATTTTTAAAACTGAAATTGGTAACTAATACGCAGTTGAGTAAATATGTGGCTTGTATTCAGTCATGTGTCGAAGCATTATGGTATTCGAATAAAAAACATAATTTATAGACATTTTTAAGACATTAAAAGGGCACACAATGTTGTTTTCTGTTTAAAGTGATTACGAGGTCATAGAAAAAAGTATATCTCTTGAACCACTTGGAATACAAAGGTGATCTTTGTGTTTTTGTTAATTATCAAACTATTTCTATACATGTGTATTACTTTTATATTTGATGTTGATTGTTTTAAAATTCCCATAAGTTGAGTATGTAATATAAAAAAATACATTATTGTTTGGAAATATCTAAATATAAGTAGTTCAATATAATGTCAATGAATTTACATTTTCTTATTGTTAAGTAGAAAAAACAATTTTTATTTAATATATCATTTTCCTTATAAAGCAGCTTATTTTAAAGTTTACGCTTTAAAAATCCTTCTTTTAATGTAGAAGCTTGTACTAAAAAATAAACTATTATTAATTATCAATAATAAATTATTTATTAATAAATAGTAAAATGATTTTTATACATTTTCTTTATTTGTAATTTCTAATTTATCGGCACAAATAAATGTCAATAATTTTATTCGGATAATTAAGTGTGTACTAGATCTAAGTAGTGACATCATATCACTATGAAAAAAAATTACAAAGGGAAAAGTTGAAATAATCTTGCTACATACATTTCTTGTTTGATTGCTTGGTTGTCATGCGTCAAATATTTGTTGATAACACATGACTTTTCACTTAATGCTAATGCTCCGTAAGTCGGTGCAGCGACATGGGGTGACTATTATTGAGGGGTGCAAAATTCATTTTATGGAACTGCGGAAGAACGTTACAAGGATATAACTTTAAAAAAAACATGTCCCAACAAATATCCCTTAAATGCTTTTGAATCTTTTATTGTTTAAAGGTATCCTTTTAAAAAATATACGAATCATAAATATTATACTTTAATTGAAAATTCAATTTAAAATTTATATCTGCCCGCAGTGAACTTCAAGAAGGAATGGATTCCTCATAATAAAATAAAACTACAGTAAACTGAGTATTACAAACATAATGTCAAAAACAAATGACATGGCGCTCAGTCATAGAGGCCCATCTATTTTATGGTGCTAGTAATTACTTAATTTATTAGCTTAAAATACTGACAACATTTTCTCGCTTTTTAAAATCGTTTTTTCTGCGAAGGGCAGGGTTTGTCATTCAGCATGTCCGACCAGTGGCGTAGTGAGAGGGGGCTATTGCATCGGGTGGCACTTTGTTAGGGGCAGCATATTCCCCGTCCTTAATTGGCTTCAAAAATAATTGTAAAAGGAAGTGGAGCTTTTTGTAAAAACAAATAAAGCCTAAAAAAAGCTAAAGCCTGATTGAAGAAATAAGGGAACTATCCTAAACTATATATATATGTTAAATAGCTAAAACTGCAAACTTCATTTTGACATTAAAACTTATGATACTGATACTTATGATATTGACCTGAAAATTCAAGAGGCTTAAGTAGTATGAGGATGTGACACTGACATGATGGTAAGTGTTATATATTATTTCTTCATGTTTAACTGCTGTTGTTGTAAAAGCAAAAATTACTATTTCCTATCAAATTTATACATCAGCCTACCGAATACTCCGGGCGTCATTTTTTTTTTAAAATAATGTCTTTTCCTTTTCTCTCTTTTTTTTTTTTTTTTTNTATATATATATATATATATAACCTAAAATGATTTTTTATATAACATAATCGAAGCTTGTGACATTTCTGGAATGATATTAAATATGTCATGTAATAACAGCAGGGTGTTTTCATTATTAAAAAATTATGTCGTCTTTATCATTTCTTTGAAGTTTCACTAATAGGTCAGTCCACACGTCATCTTTGCTCAAAAAAATTCATGGCTATTTTAATCGACAAACTTTTTTTTTTAATATTAAGCCACCTCAATGTCACGTATGTATTGATTCAAAATAAAGTTCCAAGTTCATCGATGGAGAATTTGTATATTAACATATAATGTGTTATTAATTAATAAAATTTACTCTTAATTAACCAAATTTTCAACATACCATTATTTTTTTCATGGCAAAAATACAAGAATAGACTATTTATTGCAAAGAAAATCTGCATTTTATTGAAAGTATATTTTAGGCTTTTTTTAAAAAAAAAAACATTGTTCAATAAAAGAAGACAAAAAAAAATACAATAAAATAAAGTTTAAAGACTTTAAATTAAATTCAAACAAATGAGACCATGTATTAAGAGTATGACTATGATTCATGTGATGGTTTAACCCGGTATGGTTTGCGACCCTTCCCCATTGATGCCGCTGATTTTATGCCAGGCTAATGCATCTAACTAACTGTTTATAGTAGTAATATAATTGCTATAATAAATGAATGAAAGAATATTTCTGTTTCTAATTGGTACAAGAAAAATAACGATCTAAATGAAAACTAAAACCTAGAGATACTTTCAACCATTTGTTTAAAGGCTAGCAAATAAACCTTTTTTTTCTCTCTTTTTTTAATAACTTAATTTTTTTTAAAAAAATTAAAGCAAGCCCATTACTGCTATTAGTATAAGATTTATAACTATTTCTTGAAATGTTAAACACAGAATGTAATTATATTCTTTTCAAAATGTACAAAAATGTAACTGTCCTAATTACTGAGGACGCAATAATTTTCTGTATAGAGAGAGCGTCTGTAACAGATGAATTAATATAAAATAAGATAATTGTTCTGTAAAACTTCAATTTGTTTGTGATTGTCCTAAGTCTTTAAAAGATTCTAAAACGTCTATTTTCTATTTTCACGCTGTACTATATCACAAAAACTGAAAATATATTGGTAATATATGAAGAGCTTTTGAATACAATGGAACATTATTTAGTGATTGTACTTTAAATTTGGAATTTTTAAGAACTTTAGCTGCTAAGATTTCGAAGTGCTCAGTTTGAATTTCAGATGTCAAGTTATTTCCTTTTAATCACACGATGTTCTCAGATTAAACGGTTGTACTTTGCAAGCAAATGCATCGGTTCCTAAGTATGTCCTTCATTCATAAAATAATTTTGATCTCTGTAACTTAAAAAGGCCACTTAAAACTTTTCCAACTTTTCCATTAGATTAGCGATTTCATTTATTATTTTTGTTTATGCCACACAAAAAAGGCATTGAGATTAAGCTCATTTTGCTTTTCAATAATAAATAATTTAATTTCGCCAAATATTTTTAACGGTAGATTACTTACGTCCAAATTAAACTCGAATCAATTATATGTACCAGAACATTATTGTCTTGTTTGTACTCTATTTCAGGTCCTGTATTTTTCTGCTCCGTAGCATTAGTAGCTGAGTTGCAAGTTTTGGTATTATAAACGTTCGAGTATTATAATATAAGTCCTTTATTTAAAAAAAAAATTAGGCACTTCATTTACTTGACTGAACTTCGATTAAACGTTTTTTTTTATATTTTAGAATCTAATTAGTAACGAGACCTTTGCCACCCTCCCCCCAAAAAACAAAATGTGCCGCTCAAAGCATTCCATTTGCTTATTTGAAATTTTAATAATTCTATAATTTTTGCTTTACAACAGAAGTGGTTGTTAAATTTGGAGAATCAACAAAGGTGCCATTAAATCAAAGTAACGTTCTCTTATTTGGATGTTCTTGTTTTTCGACAAAAAAGCTCACTCTTTCTTGTTAGAGACTAAATAACGACACGAAATGTTCCACCCCTAGCCAAGTGCAGTTCGGGGCATACGCCCCCTTGCCCCTCCTCGCTACGCCACTTGACCTTGTTGTTCATTTGAACTTTGACAGATGACCAGCGATAAGCCATTGAATACTATTAAACGTTATGAAATAAATTGCAAGCAACGTATTACGGTAGTTAAGTGGACATTTTATTTAAAGATGAGGGGTTTTTTTTGTTGATGGGACGTCACATTCCTTTTAGCCCCCTCCCAATCGTCATACATCGTCACAAATGCTTGACCCCCTTCCCCCCCTCTCAGTGCGTGACGTCATTTACTTAAGGCACATATTTACTCGTACCTCAAATAAAATTTGACACATATTCTTGGTTGGTTTCTTTTCTTATCGTTTCATTTGATTTGAGATCACTCCATTTTATATTTAAAAAATTTCGGCGGCATTTGTTTTCGAATGAAACTATTTTTTTTTCTATATATTTAGTTGATTTCCAGCTTTCGCATACGTATGTTAGTACAGGGATTACACAGGAATTGAATAGCCTAAGTTTTGTATGCTGTCTTATTGTCCTTGATCTCCAAATATTTGTGAGTTTGTTGAAAGCACTTGACGCCAACGCAATTCGATTCATTATCTCTGATGTTGAATCTCCATTATATGTCATTTTGCTTCCTAAATAAGTGAAATTGGTTACTTTCTCTATAGTTTGATCATTAATTTTTATATCATTGGGTTGGTTGGTGAGGTCCATGATTTTTGTTTTGGAATTACATCGGCCATGTTCTTCGAATGGACAAGAGAAGACTCCCAAGTCAGGCCCTCATGTGGACACCAACAGGCAAAAGAAAACAAGGAAGACCAAAAGAAACCCTGCGTAGAACAATTATAAGAGAAAGCTCAACCATGGTTTTAAGAAATAACCAGGACTTGATACAATTAGCAACGGATCGTCAAAAATGGAAATCCATGACCTCTGCCCTATGTGCCGTCTTCGGCCCGAGAGGAAATAACTAACTAACTAACTAACTAACCTCAAATAAAACTTAAGTTAAAAAAAATATGTTATCTCTTCGCCAATTTTTTTTTTAATTCAATAATTTTTTCTTCAGAAAAACAGTGATTTAAATACGAGTACGCAAAAATTCAAGATTAAAATAACTTCATTATTTATAACAAGCATTGTTCTAATTCGTCCCATTAAACTCGCTTATCCCATCTCGATATAGCTCAGTGCATCTTAAACTAACAAACATTTGCTACCTTAATAATAATTCTATAACATATTCTGAGTGAAAAGGGAGATCAACACCTAAAACGGACTCATTTCGAAGGATTTAAACACAAGGGTTTGGAACTCCAAAACTATTTATTCAGTAGTAATTATGTTTGGTCAACAGGAGAGCTATATATGATTTATTAAATAAGCTATGCGCTTATCCGTTATCGTACCAAGAGTCTGGGGTCATGATGGATTGTGTTATAAATAGTTATTACTTTCAGCTTTAAAACTGACGAGTTGTAAGTAATTAGAAGTGATACTTGAAATACCAGGATCTAGACGGTACGTGAAAACAACAGCTTTGGTTTTAAAAAAAACCTTAAAGTCATCTACCATTTCCTGACTTAGTTTACAATCATTGTTTGCTTTCATGTTGTCAGGTCTGCATTTCTTTACTCCATGGGTTTGGGATTTATTATAATTAGAAGCTTTACTGTGATACAAGGTTAGATTTTATCTGCATGAAAAAAAAATTTATTTAAAAAAAAAAGAAATAGCGCATTAAATGCATTAGTTTTTCGTTCGATGTAACCTGTACATAAAACCAAATATATGAGTAATAAAGAGTAAGAGATGATATAAAAATTAAGAGAGGGGTCAGGGGAAAAAGAGAAAGAGATAGAAGAAGGAAGTGAGAAATAGATATGGTGGGGGGGGGAGACTGAATTTGCACTGACATCATGCACAATTAAAACGTGTTAACAGAAGACAGTAGTAACAACTAAAAGAAACTGGATCACTACCAGGAAGTATATTGGGTTTTGTCTAATAATAGAATTTTTCAAAAGCAAGGAAATCTAACATATCCTATTTAAATATTTTATAAATATTTATATTGTGTTTACGTACATTTTGTCTCCTTTTAATGCAATGTATTTCAATGTGAGAATAGTATTCTTTTAAAATGGCAATTCTGTAAAATCTTATGATAATTATAACAATAAATTGAAAATGTATGTGCGCTGTACCCCAGCGAGCGATTTGGGGTCATAGCGCTTTACATACAAAATAACATACGTATATGTATTAAAAACAATTAATATCCCTACAACCACATACATGTCAGTATGGTAACATCAGCTACTTTTGTCGTTGGATTATATATGCAATGAATTTATCCTGAACTTCCTAATTTGTATTGTTCTTGTTTATTTTTTGTTTTTAGTTTTTTGTTGCTGTTGTGTAGTTCTTGTTTATTCCCATAACCTCTTTTTTTTCGAAGTTTGGGGTTCGAATGTTTCCATAAGAACATTCTCAGGCTTGGTAGACCCTGGAGGCGCCCATCCCTCTCCAGCTCAGCTGAGAGCTTTCTTAGCTTTATTCATTCATCAACATTTTTATAGTGGCTTTAGCGTGGACTTGATCCCACGTCACACAGCTTGTGTGGCGAGCGCACTAATAAAATCTGTTAATTTTACTTCACCTTAAATAAATTTTTGTTTGTTTGTTTTTTTCATTTTCACCATCCTAATAATAAGCATCACTTGTATTGCAATGCTAGGCTCTTTTAACATGTCTGTGTCGGTGGAGTGACCTGTCTCTAGTGTAACGGATTCATGTGATTGGCCTTCATATAATCTTATACATTAACTAGATCAGACAACATTGTTGTTGTTGTTTTTTAATAATCTCTACATGACATGAAATAAATTAAACAGAGTATGTTTTGTTTATTGATGGGTGCAAAGAGTCAAACAGTTTCTAATAATTTCTAACCAGTAAAAAAAATAAATATTTTAAAAAATGAAACGAAAAATGACAGCAAAACAATTCGACACTCGATAAGAACCGTTTTACATCAACGATATCATCAGATTGATGCTAATCACCTTATTGCTAATTAATATTTCCTTTCTGCTTGCTTGTTATTTTCTAATAATTAAACAGGAAATACATGAGTTTGGTTGGTAAGTCTGAATTAGACATTCAAATATTCACTTTTAAAAGAAAAAAAACCTATTCAAATTGATAAAATGGACTCGAATTAGTGTCATTGAAAGTCCAACTGCTGAAAGTCCCAACATCCATCATCAAGAAGGAAACTATCCAATGGATTTAGTATTTCATCAAGTGTTTTCCGTGAGCTTGACGTTGTTTCTATGTGCTCTGATGTGTTCAGGTAGGAATTTCTCCTCAATAACTTCTTTAACTTGTGATAAAATGAAACTGTAGTTGAAAAGTTATTGTCTGTTAATTAAACGTTAATATCATAATCCGGAAAGAAAAAAATCTACTTTTTGTTTGTTAAGTTGCGATAAATTAAGCATTGGGTTGGTGTCACCCAGGGCGGTAGCTCATGGGGTCACCCTGTCACGATTTAACCCATAAAACTCCTCCGAGTTCTCCAGTGCCAAATAAAGGAAATATATAGAATTTTACAGTCTGGTGTCACCCCCCCCTGATTGTGTCACCCGGGGGCGGCCCGCCCCCACCGCACCCCCTAGCGATGCAACTGATTGGCAATTCAATTGTTTCAGAAATAATGTATAAAGTAAACTTATTAATTCTTCACCAGCAATTAATTAATAAGTATATTTGACATTCTGTGCTTTCATTGCATTGTTATATTTTATTGCAATATTTAGAACTAGGATGTCAGATAAACTCAAACTGACGTGTCCTATGTTTCTTTTTAAATTATCTCCTATTAAGTGTGAATTCTGGTGTAAGATTCATAGCTAATAAATGCAAATAGTAATGGCAAACAATCAAAATGTTCTGTGTTGCGAGCTTTTCAAGTTTAAACTAACCGTGAATGGCCATATGCACCTACAAGCACTAAAATCCAAATTAGAGCATTGTGTGAGCTTCATATATAAATATTAATCAAATGTCAAAACCAGTTCTCCTTTATTGGACTCGGAAAAATTATTTTTTTAATTAAAAATATTTGAAGTTTTAAAAACAAAACCTTCCTTTGAAAAAGATATATGTTGAACAAATTTCATTTTAAGTACATCCAAATTTAAATTAGCTTCCAACTGTTCAATTCTCTGTTTGACCCAACCTCAGGTTTCCCAATATTTGGTAGACATTATTTCTTTTCCCCCTTATTTCCGGATACGTCACAGTATAAATAAAGCATCGAAGTGGTCCAAAAACACATTTGATATAAAAATAACATTTTTAATGCTTCGGACAATTCTATCAACTGACCAAAAAAAAATTAAATTACCAATGAATCAGACATATGTTGTTTTTTATTAGAAGTTTTTAAATAATATTCTTTATTATTACAACTCTAAAATTTTAAAAATCATTAAATGTAGAATTTAAGTCTACCATTTTGTTTTTATTTTTTTTTTAAAACAAGGGAAAATATCTTTAAAGGTGTTAGTGAATTATTATATGCTTGTAGGCAATCATAAATTTCATATAAACTTACAGCAGAAGCTACTCTAAAAATTAACGAGTGAATTGCATGTTCAAAGACATCGAAGTAACGTTTTCGTATTACTTCATTGTTTGTTATTTTTTAATTAAAGCCGAGACGGTGTCTTTTGATAATTTATTTTAAAATAAACTTTGGGAGGAAGTTTATTATTTTATTGTTTTTGAGGCTATTATATTTGTTAGTGAGTATCGCCTCGTGAGGACGACCCAATATGCGGCTGCATACGCGCTCGCCCACTTCCGGTTATTTCTATTCTTAGTAACATTGTTTATAAAATGATGTTTATAAAATTGAAGAGTTACAAGTATTCACTGCGCCTTTCATTGAACCTCCGATTCTATGTGTGCATTCAAACAATCTCTCAAATCTATCTCTAAACCTAACCTAAAACCCTAAAAACTATCACTAAACCTAACCCAAACCCTAAAAGCTATCACTAAACCTAACCCAAACCCTAAAAACTATCACTAAACCTAACCCAAACCCTAAAAACTATAGCTATCACTTAAGGCAACCTTTAAGTTAAAGTCTATCCCTAAACCAAACATCAAAACAAACCATTTTATAAAAAAAAAATCCTATTCATTATCAATTCATGTAGTATTGTTTAAAAAAGAAATAAAAAAAATTAGGCTTCAATAAGGAATTGTACCCTGGTCCTGCGATGTAGCGTACTATGTGTCTATCAATACGACCACACAGCCACACATTTGTCAATGACATTTTTAACGTTATAAAAAATGTTACTAAGAATAGCAATAACCGGAAGTGAACGAGCGCGAATGCAGCCGCATATTGGGTCGTCCTCACGAGGCGATACTCACTACCATTATATTTTGTGACACCAGAACCACCATTTAAAGATACTGTTTCCGCTTCGGGTGCATATTTTTACCAAGTTATGGAAACTCATGGATATAAGACTACATCCTAGGATACTTGTGTATCTCGAAAACATTAAAGAAGCGAAGACATCTTGATCATATATATATATATTAATAAAGTTTAGGCAACTTGTTCTTTAGAGTGTGACAACTTCAGGAAAATTAAGACCGAACAATTGCCTACTTTCAATTACAATCAAAGGCACTGTGATTTAATAAATGTAAATACTTGAGAATTGTGACAGGTAAAATTCTAGGGGTTGATTAACTCTGCGAATTCTACATCACCAGGTGTTTCGGGACAAGGGTGGTTGAATTTGGTCAACAATGAATTAAATTTCGATAATAAAGCAGTGTGCTGTAAAAATGGGGATGGTATCTTCATTAAAGACATGCTTGTACTATGGAAGGTACACAATATAAGTACAAAAATTTTAGATGTCAATGGATATCATTTTGTAACGTTTTTATTTTTTTTACTTTTCATTAGAATGAATGGTATATAACATCTTCTTAGCTGGTTTATTATTTTAAGGACTTGACATTTATGCAACTGTTGCGCATCTTATAAAAGTATTTATTTATCATTTATTTTCCCATTTACCTTCGTTTAAAGATCGCGATGAGATGCATATACTTCAATAGTATGATCTTTTAGTTGATTTCGAAAATATAATAGTTTTTTTAGTTTGTGTTTTATTATGAAAAATATGCAACTACTATTGTGTAATCGAGTTGTGGTACTAAACAACCATGCCTAACCTAACAGGGATTCCGCCCAATATCATGTCTGAAAAGTTTAATGCAAGCCTACTGTTTTTTGGCAAATTTACGCCATACATATTTATGCAACCTTTAATATTGTCTCTAAGTATATTTTAACTTTTGATGGATTGGATTTCAATATGATATGAAAACATTTAAACATTTTTTTTAAAATGGAAAACCCTTTTTATTATTTTTGCAATTGATTTAGGATTACATTTTTTTTATCTTATGAAGATCAGAACAAAGAAAATTAAGTACAAAGTAATTTAATTGATTGACACTTTATAAAAACCCTTTAAATTGTACATGTGATAAAACGAAGTTGGGGACGAACATAAAGGCTGACAGAAAAAGAGGCTAACTGAAATCAAGAGTTTTAAATTATTACAATACACATTGTGCTACGATGCTTTAAAATATAACATGAGAAGAAGTGCGTTGAAATGACTCTTTCAATAAAAACTATCTTTGTGCCGTCACATATTTAATCTAAATTATTTGTTATATATTCTGTTTTAAATTCCAAATTTATTTCTCGCTTTTTCAAATTTTGAAAAACAAAAGAATTATCAATCATCAAAACGATTTTAAGGCAGCTTTAATTTAGACTTTCGTGTTAGCCAGAGAAATGGGGATTGTATTAACGCTTGAAAAACGTTTTCATAAAAAAACAGAGCTGCACCAGCAAGATCACTGAACTGCAAAATAGAATCAAGGCAGCCGTCAGAAGAGATTGCAGTGGAAAACTTAAATGTGGGACAAGAAATGTTTCAAAGTTTTTAAAGAAATATAAATGTGACGATGGCTCAAGCCCCATTACAAGAATCAGCTTGTTATACGAGTGTAAACCTTTTGGTAGGTGAAGAAAACATGTGTAGTTGTGTATTATTTGATTTAAACATGAGTATAGTCATGAATCCGTTCAAATCTTCTGTTTAACTCATTGCTAGCATAACACATATTTGCCAGGAGATTAAAGAATTTCAGATTAAAATGTCCAGTACATTTTTGTCGGTAGGGCAAAACAAAAATTAATTTTATAAGGCTTCTGAATGGCCTAGCTATTTAATATACTTAATCAACACATCATATATTTAAAATACGACAGTACGTTTGTTTGTTGTTTTTTTTTTAAATGGATAAAGACGTCATTTATAATAATATAGATTCCATCCACTTCATGATTAAATAAATAATTTATATGACAAATTGAAAAATATGTTTGTCTTTAGTTGATTTTTAAGTAAGTTAAGACATGCCATTAAAAGAAAATATGTGTATTGATAAACTTTAATGACACTTAAAACTTAAAAGGGATTCTTATTTATAACATTTTTCCTGAAAACTGACCAATTAAAACATGATATCCTAACAACATAAATTACTCTGTAACTAAGACGGTTATTTAATGTTCATATGAACGAGAGTTTTTACTCCATGAACTAAAATAATCTATAAGAAAATACGGGATTGTCTGCCTAGTATTTTTTTATTGTTGTTTTTCTATATCATAGTTCTAAACGAGGGCTCGACAGAGGTTCTAAACATGTGTGGTAGCATTCTCAAGACGTTTACCAACAGTAACAATAACTCCTTCCTGGTGCTGACATCAAACTCGGCTGTTGATCGAGGATGTATATTGGTGGCACATGACGCTAAAAAAAATATAACCTTAAAGACACTTCAGGTTGACTTTGGTGAGCAGTGCGACACTGTAGATAACTGTACTGGTTCGGTGCAGATTTATGTCAAATACAAAGCTGGGATGCAGCTTCAAAAGTAAGAAATGTGTATATCAACATTCTATATCATAATCGAAATAATTTTTCTCTGCCTTCTTTTTATAAACTCATAATTTTATATTATTTTTGTTCAAATTTATTTTTAAAACTCATTTAACTTTCTTCAATATGGCCGATCGATTCACAGAGTAGTGATGTTTGATAAACGAAGCTTTAAATTTGGGATGGAATCGTTTAAACCTAAAGAAATCCAAATGTAGATGTTCCTGTTTAGACTTTTAGATGCAAAAGAAACACCTACGTATACAAATAACACACGGGACCCAAGCATTAAAGATACCGAGAAATCAACATTTAAAATCATATAGTGATGTTAAGATGAGCTCTAAATATTTATTTAAAGCGCATTATTAAAAATATATCGTCTCCCCATTTCTCCCCTCCCCCCGTTTCTGTGGCGAATCCGTTGTCCAGGGTGATCCTAGTCCAAACTTTCCTACATAAATATTTTTTCAAACATTAACATCTCTGATAGAACTGGATCAGGTAACACGCGACAAAAACTAGAGATCAGAGTTATACAGGAACACGCTAAAACTTCAGTTCAAGAATTTAATTATGTCATCAGGATATGATGCATCAAAATTTAAGATCATTTGAATACATTTTTTAGTTTATCTATATGTAGCATATGTATTTGTCTGTTATTGTCGACATTCACATATCACATGAGTTCACCCCCTGACCACATCCCCGTGGTATTAAAACGTTGGGCGGGCGCCTACGAGGTGTTTGGTAGAAAAATAAATAGAGGTAAAAAAAATGTAAACCACTTTTTATAAGTGGACTTAAAAGAAGAAAATAAATAGAGGTAGAAACAAGATTTCTGAAAACCACGTTTTTATTAGTGGACTAAAAAGAAGAAAATAAATAAAACTTATAAGTTCAAGTACTTCCATGTAATTTGACTAAGAACGTGGAGCGGGTGCTTCAAAATCCCATTCTTATTTAGAAATAAGCACAAAGATTGGTTTTTACTTATTTAAGATTTATAATTTAGAAAGCAAAAGAGAGCTAAATAAGTGAGATAATGGGGGAATTGCATATGTAAAACGTCATAAGCACACGCCCAACGTTCTCTTTGGTCCGCTTATAAGAACGTGGTTTTTAAAAAATCTTTTTACCTCTATTTTTTGTACGCTACAACAACTGTCTCCAACATCTCGCTATCTCTGTGTCAACTCCACTATCCTTCTACTCTGTGTCTTCTCTTTCTCCCTCCCTCTCTCTCTCTCTCTCTCTCTCACTCTCTCTCTCTCTCTCTCTCTTTCTATCCCCTCCCACAAACTCAAAATTCACTAACATTACGAACTTCCCTTCAAAAGCCCATGATATCCAAACATGACTCCCGACCCTAGAAAAAAGGCGAAGAGAAACGGCAAAAAAAGTGGACGAAAATTTTAATCGACAAATTACTTTAAAATTCATAGAAATTCAATTTTCTAGAATGCATTACTTATTGGAATTTTAAATTTTGACATTAAGTTCGCATGTCGTAAAATGCTATTTTTGTATCTATTTATTTATTTATTTTCCTGGTAAAATTGTTTATTAGTTTCTTAAAATAGCTAAGAACATTTTAAATAAATTTTTATACAAAGGTAAAATAAAAATTTTTTAAAATTCATCTAGCAAGCAATTATGTTTCTCAAAATCAGTTCTAATTATTGATTCGCTTCATTTCCACTGACTAGTTGTTTAATCTCATTTTCCTCTATCAGCCTTGTTGAAAATCCAATGATGATTCTCAGTGGCAGACAAATTGAAATTATCATACACCTTCCAGCCGGCTTATTGTGGCTAGAAGTTCAAGGTAGGTTTATCGTTTATTGCTTAAAAAATATTGTTAGTGGCTTTGGTAAGGGATTACGTCGTTCGGATATATAAGTTAGTGCTGACAACATGAGCAGGGCAGTCTTAACTCATAGAACCGCATGGAAATATGTGTATTTTTGTATATTCTGTTTATATATGTTTTATTCCTGTGGTGTTGGCGCACTCTTTATTTTCCCGGGGCCACAAAATGATGTAAAGACGGCTCTGATCATGAGTGAAAAATTAATTTGTGACCAGCTATTGAAGAGTTTTAGGTTAAGAGGTTTAGCTGCTGCACCAGAACCACAAGGCACCATTCAATACAAGGAGAAGTGGAGTTACGGGACTACAGAAAAATTGATTCCTGTCATGATTTGATTCTTTGCGACTGCAACACAAAACAAATTAAACAGGTGATATGTTTGCGTGGTGGATACATTATTCAAAAATTTTAGTAACGTGCATTATAAAAAATAATATAAATCATTGATTCACTTTAATGTCTTTTTAAATCCTCTATATGAACTCGTGTTTGGTTGAGCCCTTGAAGGTTTGTTAGCTTGCCGAAGAAAACTTTATATCGATTTTTAAATCTCTTACTGGTAAGCTAGGGGGCTGCGTATTATATTGCTTTTTACTGGTTTTATTATTAGTATATTTACTATAAGCCGTTAATTTAAGTACATATAGAAGGCTTCTCCAAAATAACAATAACGTGAGCATAATATTTTCCCTCAATAAGCTATTTTTAACTAAGGACGTAACAAATGTTTCCGTCAGTGTGCTGTCTAAAGTTATCTGCCAAAATAACGCAGGAGCGACACTATGCGGAAATAAATCATACAACCATTTAACTGTCTCTTTCGTGATAAGCGTTAAGTAAAGTAGGTCAATAGGATGAGCCAATGGCAAAAACAGGTTACTTTGATTATTTTTTTTATCATTCATATCTGGAAATGAATTTTATCCAACTACCACAAATTGGCGTCCTTTAGATAAAGGCGGGTAAGGGATGACAAGAAAAGCAATTAGGTCTTTGCTGTCGTGTGCAGGTATGATGTGCATAGCTATTTAATTAAAAATAATTTTCTGCGAAGTTTTGATGTGTTTAGCCTTATTTAAATCATTTCAAGATTTTTGCTCTTTAGAATATATTTGAATTACGGGGCCATTTAATTTGTTAAAAACCTGAAATAAGATTCACATTCTTATCTCAAATTTTGGAAAAGAAATCATTGCAATGTGGGATCAGGGAAAATTTTCACAATATCACACACCTCCCATGTCATGGGTTGTTCTTTAGATTAAATTTGTAATGTAGAAAGTACTTTATGTCTACAGGAATTTAGACACTACTTTTATCTATTTTCAGGCAACAGAAATGACCTTATTTTATGCCATCAACTCAATTCAAGTGAGTAATTACTTGAAATGCATGGCTTTATATGTAGTTTGGATTTTCGATGCTATACTTGCACAATTGTGACATGTGTCAGATTTCTGTAATGTAACGCCGTCAAATTACAAAATAACATCTTAGCAAGGGTGAACAGAAGTTTTTAAACTAGAAGATTCTTCAAAACCTCTTGAAAAAAAAAGTAATTATTCCATTTAGTTGAGAGCTTAAGCAACTTGAAAAGGAATTAAAATTAAACATTTTCGTATCGGAATTTATCAAATTTATTTTAGTCCAAGTTAAAGGACTTTAAAATAAATATTAACTATCATTCTTGCTTTTTTATGTATTCATTTTTTCATCAAAATATTTTAATTTTTTTTTAAAGGGAGGACATTTGTACTTTGTAATAAATCTTGATTACTTGATAACAATCTCCAGGAATAAATGCTACTTAATAAAACGTAGTGTATTGCAAAAAATTATTCTAAATCCTATTTCTAGTCATTGTGTGATAAAATTAAGGAGATAATTGAGAATTTTTAAATGTTACATATTTCTTGAGTTTGTCTTATAATATGTATTCCTGGATATTGTTATACATTTCTAGTCTTTTATACATTATATACTTTAGCAAATTGTTCGGTTACTGAAGACGATAGAGATGAAAACAGAATCGATAATGATTGTGAATATGATGATAGTACCAGAAACACGATCATCGTCATAGCGACGAGTTTGTCCGCTGTCATCGCTTCCATTGTCATCATCAGTTTATGTGCTGTGTTACTATGTCGTGTGTAAGTACATCGATCGTATGTCGTGTGTAAGTACCATCGTATCATGTAGTGTATCCTCGGTAGTGTATCGTGTATAAGTACCACGGTACTTTGTCGTGTGTAAGTACCTCGGTACTGTGTCGTGTGTAAGTGCTTTGGTCCTGTGTAGTGTGTAAGTACCTTGATTGTGTGTTTAATTTGCGACCACGACGTGTTTTTTTTATCTGTTAGTGTGTGTATGCTACTGCGTCATTTGTAAGTGTGTGGTGATCTAGCGTGTCGTATTTAGTTTTTCTGTGTCTTGTCTATAGACTTTATAAGCTGTATGTTAATTACGTCCAATTAGAGTCAAATGTATGTGAGTCATGGAAATATTATTGGGTAATGTTTAAGACTATACCTGTGTTCATAAAGTGGGGTCAGAATGACAATTAAATGTCAGCTAATGCTATTTATCATCCATCAATTATAACGCTTCAATTATGGCTTGTTATTTTGTATACTCTATTGAAACTTGTGTAAAAGGGTTTGTCGTTTCTCAGGTCGGAAAACGTCATATATCATGATGTTGAGATCTATACGTTTTCATACATATGTTTTTAGCATACATATAAAAGAAAAAAATATTTCACAAGCATATTTTATGATTAAGTTGTAAACAAAGATGGGGTGGGTTTTTGTCAGTTCGACAAGGTTTTCTTAAATTAGTAAACAAAATGAGGGGTAGAACTGCAATCAGGCTTATAAAAAATTTAACGGAAAAGACGTAAACAAGGTAAGGGTTTCTTGGATACTTTGGATTTCACCGAAGCTAAGTTTCTTCATTTTATTTTTTACTTTTATTTTCGTTTTATTTTTGTATTGTATGTTCGTTGAAACAGGCTCTTTGCCGAAACGTTCGCTGTTTTGTTACGTCCGGTCAGCCTAACCCTTACCTTGTTTACGTCTTTAATATTTAATTTTCTTAAATTAACAATGTACACTGCAAAATAGGAAAAAAATCTTTCTTTTTTTTTAAATATAATTTACTAAATAGTATTAAAATGTTATTATTTAGACGCGATGTCAGACGGGAACTCAGTGTGCCATCAAAATAATCAGTTATTCATTGCAAATATTTCTTTAATTTCATCACCGTTATAAAACATTTGATGAAAATAATAACATTTTGCAACAAGTACATTTACATTAGATATTTACAAAATGAGCTTTATCTTTATTTTTCTTTTTTTTCTTTTTTACATATCTTTATAGGTTAAAAAGGAGACGTAACTCTAATTATGACTATCCGGGTTCAATTCAGCCAGATAACCAAATTTATTTTACACCTGTCCAGCCATCAGGTTTGTAGCATCAAGAGAGATTTAAAACGAAAACACTTTCAGTTATGTTATAGTAAACATTGGAATGTTTATTTCAAAACGTAAATGATAATGAATTATTATAACTCTGAGATTGATATAGATTTGGTGAACATAACAGTATTACCCGAAAATCTTTATATAAAATGTAACGTTATACATTAGATAAAAACTTTTTAAATATATTTTTAATAGAGTTCATTGAACATTTTTCATAACTATAAATCCTAGTGGAAAAAAATTCAATGAACTAAAACTTAATTCCCTCTAACCAAATGTGTTTTATTTAACGAAAGAAACCTAAGTTCCACTACTGATCTAATCATACTTGAATAAAATTCCTCACAGATGAAATCACGGAAAGGATTAACAGACCAGAGTTCTTGAAATTAAAGACAAGTGATGATGGCTATCTCGAGCCTCTTGCGTCTTCCCGCCATTGAGAGCGAAACAAGTTAATATGATAATAAACGTATTGTGCAGGGAGAAGAAACACCCGACTCTATAAACAAAGGTTTTGTTTTTTATTAAAGGACGTGGAAATTAAAAAATAAGTTTATTTTAAATTAAAGATTAAATAATGACACAATGTAAACTAAAACCAAATGAATTGGAATCAATCTATTGAATATAAGTTCGAAAAGAAAAGTTTTCCCACTTGATCTACGTCACAATTAAAATTGTCCTTAAAAAAGTAAATTGCAAATTCCCAGAAATATATGTCAAGGTGCACTTATATTATCTTATCTCATCTGTTACAGGCGCTCCTTCTATATAGGATATATTTGCGTCCTACACTTATCTATGGTTTGTGTTAAGTTATGCAGTCTTATTAGAGTTTTAAATGATGATAAACTCTTGCTTTTCCTGGATTCTTCAAGCAACCCATCTCACGACCGAATTAATGTTTACGTCTTTTCCATTTAATTAACATTTAAATACTTCAATCGAACGGTATATCTAACCGTGGGTGAGAAGGGAGACTAACACTAACTAATCTCTAAACAAGGGTGTGGTGAAATCCACAGTTATTTATTAAGTAGAAATTATATTTGATGAACACACAAGCGATGAAAGATGAGTTCGTAGCTGACTGCATCAAAATTCTGAGGTCATGGAATTGGCAATAGATGTAATTACTGATTTAAAAATGTGCGAAATACATGTATGATGAGTTGTCAGTAATTAGAAGTGATACTTGAAATACCACGGTGTAGAAGACACGGGAAATCAAAAGCTATTGTTGAAAAAATCCTTGAGTTATTTCAGTTATATACCATTCGTCTTAATTAGTTTACTATTTATGGTTTGCTTTCAACTCATTAGGTCTGAACTTCTTTACTTCATGGGCTTGGGATTATTTGTAACTGATAGTAAAACTGGCTCAGGGTTACAAGATTTTATTTTATCTGCGTTAAAAATTGTTTAATAAAAAAACTCAAGACTGGGCACAAACCATGGAAAATGGAGATGATGGCTGTTAAAGAAAAATGTATAGGTAAAGGTCATTCCTATTTGCAAAAATAAATATTTACTGATTTATGGTATCTCATAGTTTTAGTTTTTTATGAAAAATAATTATTGATTAATTTTACAAAACATTATTAATTCTTGGAATATATGAAAAAATTTAAATTATGAATTTGTTGTATGTTTATATAAATGCGTTTACTTAATTAAGAGGAACGAAAAATTGTACTATGATATTAGATATAATTGATGTAATTAGTTTATCATTTCAATATTTTTAACAATAGTTTATATATTAAAGGTTGTTAAATTCTGAAGAATTTATTTAATAAACAGTATACTAAATATTTGTGTGTGTGTGTGTGTGTTTGTGTGTGTGTGTGTGTGTGTGTGTGTGTGTTTTAAGGTCTTTTTATTTTAATTTTTTTTTGGGGGGGGCGGGGGGTAAAAATAATTTGCATCCACGCTGAAATATTGTATGATGTAATAACTTGTTAGCTTATTTAAAAAGAAGTTGAAGAGCGTAGTTACCAGAATAAAAATGGTCGTCAAGTCATATCGGTGACGTTGCTTAACGCATGCTTGAAGGTTTTAAATATTAGTTTACAGCAATATCCTTTCATCGATCTTGGAAATAACACAATAAATGTATTAGTTTTTTTCTCTCGTTTTTTTCACCAAATATCTACCACAATATATAAGTAGTGAAATGAAAGAGCTTTAATAGTTAAAATTAAAATTGGCAAAACCCGACAAAGGTCATTCGCCAAGCTTATTTCCACTCGCCTTGTGCTGGTTATGATGATCGAAAAGAAAGTGGGTTTTGAACGGGCACAAACACAAACATTTTTAAAAATTAAAAAAGTACTGCCTTAGCTAACGTTTATAGAGGCGGCGGGTTTCGGGAAATCGCACGCACGATTCGACCCGCGTGAACTCGCGCGAGGAATGTTTCTATTTTTGCTTTGCAGGTGTTCATAGAGGACGCGGGTGTCTCGAGGCGACTAATTTGCCGACCGGCGCGGGTATTTACCAGAACTAGTTGCTAGTTCTTGTTCCGCGTTGCCGCGCCGAAAAGCATAGAAGGAAATCAGCCAACTGTGACAGAAAAATTAAATGTAGTAAAAAAAAAGGCTCAAGTAATATATTATTTAAAAGGGCTTGCTAAGACCTTTTCAAAAACACTTGATTTGTCTTTCCATATGTTATAGAAGTGGAGTTATGATTTTTTTTGTCAATTTTTTTGCCCCTTATCGACCTATAACTTATTATATAGGTTATAGCCTATAACCTATATAATTTTTTCCAAAAATTGTGACCAAATTTCAAAACTCTGCACCCTTTCCCTCACAACTTATTTAATTTTAGAGATATGGCTAAGAACATTTCAGGAAAACATTTACAATCCAATATACAAAACAATGAATTAGAAATGTTTAAAAGAAATAAAGGTTTTGAAATTTTAAATAAATATATATGAAGGGATGTTGTAAAAAAATCATATTGCAATTTTTTTTAAAAATACAAATCCGTTAAAACATGTGCATGCTTGTATTTTAATTGAATGCTTGGTACAATTAAACCAATAACTGCATTTAAATGTTTAAAGGGTAAGTATTTGAATTAAAAAATAAATTTAAAACGAATTGTTAAAAATTATTTGTTAAAATATACCCCACCGACGAGGTCTGATTACTAAAATATGAAATTAAAATTAAATTCAACAAGTATTTGTCAATTAAAATGTCAGTACATCATTTAAAGATAATAAAAGAACATTTTTCTGAGTGAATAAGTATTCAAATTTTTATACATATAATTCATAAGCTTTGTACTTGTCTTTGTCATCTATTTGTCAGTGGTAGAAATTTCAAGTTTTGTGATTGATTTTGAATTTGATATTCTCTTATATTTATACTTTATACCCATAATTATCTTTGTTTTCTTATTTAATTTTAATTATTGAAATTAATTTTATTTTGATTGATTTGTAAAAACATATTTTATGTTAATTGTCTTTGTCAATATCTTTGTAAAAAAATATAAAAGAGGATGGTGAGTGATAATTTACAAATATGTATTATAATAATAATTATATTATATTTCCCTACACAATCCAGTAAATCTAAAATAAAAGGATAATAATGCCTTTATCATTATTTATTACAAGGTTATTACCTACCCATGAATAATTTTAGACAAAAGACAAGACTATTACTAATAGTTTTCTTAATTTAAATTAATAGTTTATAGTTATAGTATTTGAATGTGATAGTAATATTGTATAGTATAATTATAACTATAGACTATAACTGAATAATTGTAAGTGTAGTATAGTAATAGTACATGTATAGTGTAATTAAAAATATATAATTAATTAGTACTATATTACTAGTCAACAAACAAATTAAATCTAAGAAAAATGTAACAAAATTAGTGAATTACTGGCATCTTTCTATAACTTATTTAGTTCTGCCCAAATAACAATAAAAAGTCATCAATAACAGAAGCCATTTTTCTTCTGTTTGCTATTGCAAGGAGAGACTGGATTGCATGTGAATTGTTTTTTGGCTCGCCAGGCTTTTTCCCGCTTTTACTATAAACACCAAATGCGCGAGGGATTAGGCGCGGTTTTCTGGCGCGAATAACCAGATCACGGCAACCCGCCTACCCGCCGCCTCTATAAACGTACCCTTAGATAAGGATTGAACCTGCGACCTACGCGTGTTAGGTGAATGTTATTACCATTACACAACGCAATACATGTTATTTTGTTGTTCTTAAACAACATTGTAATTGACTTCAATTCAACATTGAAGGCCACCCTACACTGTGAACTAACTATCCTTGCAATCTGATTGGTCGGTGGGGTCAGACAGCTTGCTACGTGGTGTCTGGCATGGTTGGTTCATGATGAGAATTATATATATATACTCTAATTTGATGCCAAATTTCAAAGACCAGTATATTAGCTGATGTATGAAAATCATAACTGTTTTCCAAAATCTACATAACTGCAAAAATCTCACATGAATTATACAGTAATCTTTTCGTATGAACAATACATTTTTCTTTTCAACTGTTTTTCAACAAAACGTGGATACATATTCGCTTCTTTTACCAAATGTTTACTCTGTTATTCTTTGATTGGAAGATTCGAGGATGTCTACACATGCAATTTTATGAAATCATTTAAATGTACTTTATAAGTTTATCTGTGATTAGCCTCTACTAATAATCATCGACTTCGTAAATTACCATTTCCAAAATAAAAACATAAATTAGAGAACAAAAAGAAATAACTGCTACTAAGAAAGTTCTTGCATCTGTTCATGTGTTGAGCTTTTCTCCTGCCTCTATAAGTTATTTTTATAGATTTTTAAGTAACCTCAAAACACACATTTGAAATATACAGTCCATTATTTTAAAAACATCGTTCATTTAAAATCATTTCAGATATGTCGTATGCAGATTCATTTTGCTCCAACGAAATTTTTGAAAGATTCTAAAACGTCTTTTTTATTTTCACTCAGTACTATATCACAAAACTGAAAATATATTGGAAATATATGAAGAGCTTTTGAATACATTGAAACATTATTTGGTCACTTGTATCTTTAATTTTGAATTTTTACGAACTGTATCTGCTAAGGTTCCGAAGAGCTCAGTTTGAATTTCAGATGACAAGTTTTTTCCCTTTTTTCACACGATGTTCTCAGATTAAACGGTTGTATTTTGCAAGCAAATGCATCGGTTCCTAAGTATTGCCTTTATTTACAAAAGAATTGTGATCTCAGTAACTTAAAAAGGTCACTTTAAATTTTGCTAACTTTTTTATTTGGTTAGCAATTTCGGTAATTATTTTTGTTTATGCAACTAATAAAAGTTATTGAGATTAAGATCTTTATATTTTTCAATAATAAATCATTTAAGTACGCCAAATATTTATTACCAGTTGGTTATTTACGTCAAAATGAAACTTGAATCAATTATATGTACCAGAACATTATTGTCATGTTTGTACTCTATTTCAGGTCCTGTGTTTTTCTGCTCAGTAGCATTAGTATCAGAAGATTTAAAATCCATTATGGTATTGGAGACGTTCGCGTATTTAAATATAATTCCTTCGTTTACAAAAATTATAATAAACAATGATTTTCATTTATTTGATTAAACTTCGTTTAAACGTTTTTTTTTAAATTGAGAAGCTGATTAATAACGAGGACTTTGCCGCCCTCTCTCCACCAAAAACCAAAAAAATGTGCCGCTTAGAGCATTCAATTTGTTTATTTCACATTGAAATAGTACTGTAATTTTTTTTACAACAGAAGCGAATGTCAAATTTGGAGAAATAATTAATGTGCCATAAAATCAAAATAACGTTCTCAAATTTGGATGTTCTTTTTTTTCGACAAAAAAGCTCCACTTTTCTTGTTAGAAACTAATTAACGACTTGAAATTTCCCACAACTAGCCAAGTTCAATTCAGGTTCACCCTTGCCCCGCCTCGCTACGCCACTGTAGTTCGATAGAATTTTGACAGATGACAAGCGTGAAGCCATTGAAAACAATTAAATGTCATTAAATAAATTGCAAGTGATTAAATATGGTAGTTAAGTGGAAATTTTATTTAAAGATGGTTTTTTTTTTTTTTGGTGTGTGTTTGTGTGTGTTGTGTCGTCAATGTGACGCCCACCCCTCCCCATTGTCAAACATCGTCACAAATGCTTGATTATCTCCCTCAAGTAGCACTTAAATTAAAATTTCTTTTTTCTCTTCGTCAATTGTTTCTTAACTTAATAGTTAGTTGTTTTTTTTTCTTAGTGATTTAAATACGAGTACATTAAAATTCTAGATTACAATAACATACTTTTTTTTACAAGCATTGTTATAATTCGTTCCGTTAAACTCTTTCATCCCATCTCGATTAAGTTCTGAAACTAACAAAAATTTACTACTTTAATAATAAGTGTATAACTTATTCTGAGTAACAAGGGTCGGTGGTAGTGTAAATGGTAATAATTCTTTATTTAAACAAAAGCGTATTGAATGAAGTCCACAGCTATTAATTTAGTAATAATTATGTTTGATCTACAGGATTTATGAAATAAGTTACAGGCTTATCGGTTATCGTAACATGATTCTGGGTTCATGGAATGTGTTATAAATACTTATAATTATCAACTTTAAAACTGACGAGTTGTCAGTAATTACTAGGGTCACTTGAAATACCAGGATCTATAAAACAGCAGTTTTGTTAAACAAATCTTAAAGTTATTTCCTGACTTAGTCTACAACCATTATTTGATTTTATGTCGTCATTTCCGATCTTCTTTACTTCCTGGGCTGGGTTTTTATAACTAGAAGAATTACTGCCATGCAAGATTTGATGTTAACTGCGGGAAAATTTATTTTATAAAATCATGGACAAAATTTTACACTCTAAATTCATTACAAGAATAATTATTTCCCTTATTAAATGTATCTTATATTTTAGTCTTTATAAAACTATAATGATTAATTAATAAAGTATATAACTCCTTTTTCAGTCCATGTTTGACTCTAGGGCAAGTAAAATAATGTTCACAAGTTTATTTAGCCACCACTAACGAGCAGGGATTGTGTAGCTAGTACAATGCCCAGGAGCCCTTGCCTGTACAGTGGCTCGTACTCGTGACTCGAGTACTTGCAGCGGTTCGGCTGTCCAGCGCGCTACCACTTTGACAACCGCGGCCCTTAATGATTTATTAATTATACAAAATTAACTTTGCTAAGATATACATTATTATTTTAGGGATGTTTTTTATATAAATGCGTTTACGTAACTAGCAGCAAATATAAATCTTATTAGGGAATTAGATATAAATAATGTTAGCATTTGTTTCTCCAGATCACTGGAATATTTTCAACACTCTTTTACGTAGTAAACTTTCTTATAATCTGAGTAATTTCTTTAGGAAACACAAAATGATTCCTGCTTGGGTTTTTTTATTAATTTATTAATTTATTTTTTTATTTTGTGGGGAAGGGGTTATAACAAAAACATAGCCAATCTGCATAGTTTTATGACATATTGCATTTCTGACGTATTTAAGGGGTAGTTCAATAACGCACTTAGTACAAAGTTGGCAAAGTTATATAAGCTTCAATCCAGCGGGAAGGATATAAATATTAGTTGAATGTAGTTTACTCAAATGGATCACGGAAAAAGCACATAAAATTTAGTAGTTTTTCGTTCATTGTAACTTGTACATAAAACCAAACATATGAGTAACAAAGAGTAAGAGATGATGAAGAAATTAAAAGAGGGAGTCATGGGGAAAAGAGATTAGGATAAAGGAAGAAAGTGCGAAATAAAGAGGGTGAGACAGACTGTAAATTTGCACTGACATCATGCACAATTTAAACGTGTTAATAGAAGAAATAATCATCACCTCGAAGAAATGGGATCACTACCAGGAAGAATATTGGGTGTTTTCTCATACTTGTACGCTTTTATTCAGTTTCAGAATTCTTGTCAAAGCCTTACAATAAATGCATTGCACTGCTAAGCTCTTTACCATGTCTGTGTCGATGGAGTGACCCATCTCTAGTGTAATGGATTCATTTGATTGGCCTTCATATAAAAAAATAATCTCTGTTTGACATGAAATCTGTTTAGCTGAATAAGTTTTGATAATTTATGTGTGCAAATACAGTCTAATGAATGATTTTTAACCAGTTTTTTTTTTAAGACAGACAACAACCAGGACATTTATTACAACCGTTATTACATCTACGATATTGTCAGATTGATGCTAATCACGTCAGAGTTATTTGGTGTTTCATTTCTGCGTGCTTTTCATTTGTTAATACTTACACCGGAAATAGATGTTTTCACTTTGTAAGCCTGAAGTAGACATTCAAACACTCTCTTTTAAAGGAAATTAAACCATTCAGACTCAAAAAATCGAACAGTGCGCGTGCGTCGTGAAAGTCCCAACATTCATTACCAAGAAAGAAACAAGCCAATGAATTTATTATATCATCGAGTGTTTTGCGTATACTTGACGTTGTCTCTATGTGCTCTGATGTGTTCAGGTAGGAATTGGTCTTCAATAACTTTTTTAACCGATGAAACTGTGTAGCTTGAAAAGTTGTTTGTCAGTTATTGTTGGATCAATTTTTTTTTTTTTAAATTCTAAAAAGAAAATGAAAGATCCTCTTTAATTTATTTATTTATTGTTGGTTGTGATAAATAGGTAACTTAAATTAAGCATTGTAAATAAAATTATTTCAGAAAAAATGTTTTAAAAACCTTATTGATACTTCACCAAAAATTAACCAATAAATAAATTTGATATTCTGTGCTATCATGGCATTGTTATTTTTTATTACAGTATTTATCATATACATTCAATAAACTGACGTTTCCTCCGTTTCTTTTTGAATAATCTCCCAAGTGTGATTTCTCGTCTAAGATTCATAGCTAATAAATGCAAATAATACTGGTAAACAATAAAAAAATGATCTGTGCTGCAAACTATTCAAAATATAAACTAACAGTGAATGGCTACATGCACCTACAAAAAAAATAATATCCAAAATAGAGCATTGTGTGAACGTGGTATATCAATATTACCGTCATAAAAAGTGAAAACCAATTTTTCTCTATTAGATTCTGAAAACAAAAAATTAATAACAGTGTTAGCCATTGTGTTCAACAAAACCTTCGTTTGAAAAAGATTTATGTTGACGAATGTAATTTCAAACGCATCCACATTTAAATTAACTTCAATTTCTTCACCTTTCCTTTTGACCTAACTTTAGGTTAACCAATACTTTGTAGACAGTAGACATAATTTCTTTACCCCTTAACTTAAGGCCACGTTAAGGATAAAGACACCATTGAAAAGGGTCAAAATATAATATGTAATAAAAAATACAAGATGCGATCCGCGTCGTAGCATACGCCACAGACTTACTAATAAATAGTGCAAAGAAAATATGGTAGCTGGGTGACGGACATAAACTATATCACGAAGAATCAGAACAACGCAAATGAACTGGGGTGGTTGTGGTTTAGTTGACGATATCGACGCTTTATTTGTATCAAAACATGTGCACTGTGGTTAACTACTTGTCCCCCACCCTGCCCCACCATAGCTTTCCAACCAGAAACTGAGAGCCAAGTGAACTTCGTAATAGCCATGATCTGAAGGACCGTTAACGAGCAGATATACAGACAAATGTTGACCGGGATTGTAAACTCAATGATCTAGGAAGTAAATGATGATATTGGCGGGAAGTATTTCGGACATGGCGATAATTTTATCCTCTACAACATATACTCCTACATTAATTTATGTACTGAACACATTGTTGAGGAGAGTATATGACTACTTTTCCGTTACTGAGAACGTCGCCGAAGTTATCCCCATATTGAGAAACAAAGTTTACTGTAAAGCCATTTTGCAAACACATGTTCAAATAGAAAGGGGGTCAAGAACTGGCTAAAACATAAACATTTTTAAAAAAATAATGTCATAGCTAGGGCTTGAACCCAAGATCTTCCACGTGTTGGTCGGGTGTATCAAAGTATCAATCAAATGCTCAGTGAAACATAAGACAGAGATAATGGAATTTCAGATAGTCAAGAAACGCTAAAAGCCTACCCTTGGTCTTAAAGCTTGTCAAAAGCTGAAACTTATTAATCTTGTGTGCGTACTATCCAACAAGTATCAGAGATCCCAACCGAAGAAATATAACAACGAATATGACGGAATAAACGGACGTACACTCGCTGCTTGTAAGCATTGCACTGATTCAGAAAAAAAAAACTCGTGCCTCGTGGCAGCCAGCAGTCATCGTGTCACCAGCAACTACGCCAAAGTCATACATCATTAGGCCTGACAATGGTAAGACATACCGACTTAACATGTTGAGAGAGTTCTTTAGTAGAAGGGGAGGGTTCGGAAAAGGTTGGACTCTACGTGGCCCGGACTATGAGTAAGGTGTGAAACCGGCAGCACTCGAAACTAACAACCCTGGCACAGAACGCCAAATATGTCTATAAGGATTCCTTGCTTAATGCAACGGACACACAAAACCATGTATGAGTGGCGTCAAGAAAAGGAGTCGACTCAAATGTGTAGTTTCCAGGCAAAAGGTGAGTGTGTGGAAACATACACTACCCGGGAAAAGGTAATACAAAGAGCCCAGTTCATTCATTATTATGGCTGAAATACTTGACAATGGTCTAAGCGGGAGGACTACGGACCCTCCCCCGTGTGTCGGTGACGGGGATCAGGACGACACAAGGCGTGTGTGCTACTTTAAGCCCTCAGAGGCTAGCTGTCAAGGTTCGGCTCCTTAAAAACCGTATTATATTGCAATTAAACTGCTGTGGTGTCAGGGGCAAAATTTTAGAGATAACCAAGTTGCTCCACGACCAGATGGTGGACGTTGCTCTTTTCCAATAAACTCTACTGAAAAAGAACCCATTGCACGTTTTGGGTTATTCAGTACAGCGCTGTATATGCATGAATTGCAGAGGACTGGTCACTTTGGTGAAAAACAACCTCACAACTGAGATTGTAGAGAGCAAAATACTTGCAGGTACAGACACCCTGACACTCCGCATTACTAAAGCTGATAAAACTTTTACCATATCAAATATTTACAATACCCCCAAGAAACACGTTGTGTCACCAAACACACAACACAACGATATTTAAGAATCACATTATTGCTGGGGATTTCAATGCTCATACATAGCCGGGGAGGTTAGGGGGGCAAAGGATTCCTACGTTCAGACAATGTTGTATGGCACTCCCCAACATATGGAGCAGATAGCTCATGTATTAGCCAAGGCCTTAAAAGATTAGATCTCAGTCCAAAGAATATGTGTTTAGTTTAGTAGAAGGGTAGGTGTTCCAGACACAACTAAATCAGAGTAAGAAGTCCCTTGTACTCGGACAAAAGAAGCAGAACCTTATAACCTATCTAGATATACACTCCTCATAATGCCAATAGCATACGAGTTGTCCTCAAGGGCGTTATGTCCAACCAAACAGCAAAAAGTCAGAAAACTTCAGTCACCGTTGCTGATGAAGACGTGAAAAAAGGATGGGAGAGTACTTTTAAAAGAACTAAACAGGAGTTCAAAGACGTTGATCCTGATTGTAAACTATCTGGGCTTAATACTGAGGTTACATAAAGCGAAGTAAAAAACAGCAGCTATAGAATATGAAAGGCAGATTAAGCTCTACAAAAAGATGCCCCTATATAGTTAAATAGTCATAAATCTAAGCAGTGTTTTGAAAGACATTTGAAGATTCAGTGTTAGATTTCGTGTACTGAATTGTTCGATGCTTTAAATTATCATTTTCGTATTGATAATCTGGGCCATGCCTTAGTTTTGTGACAAGGGAGATGTGTTGTATTGAAATAGTACGAGCGTGTGAGATGACTGAGTATAAAACACGAGATGTGTGATTTGAACTGTGAATAGTGTGTAGTGTGTGAATAGAAGATGGCTGGCTATTCTATGAAAGGTTCACTATGTAACAGGAGTTGATTGAAGGTTTGATTAAATAGAGTTGTTACCCAGACCACAAAGCGTTAAAGTCGTGCTACCTGACACGAAATTACTTCTACAACTTCTGGCAATTAGAACCATTCATTGGCTACTTTCAATTACTTTCAAAAGCATTGTGATTTAAGATTAATATATCATACAGAATAGGACTGCATAAAGCTTTTTTATTAAAAAAACAAATTACACAGACTATTTGTGTAAGGAAACAATAAATTAAAGCTTTATTATCAACTAATACAAATAATGGTAGACGTTTCGGCTCATGCCTTCATCAGTACAAAAACAATTACATGTACTTACATATATATTAAAATTAAAACATATTAAAGTCTATGTGATAAAATGAAAAGAAATGAAAGACAAAAATAAACACGGACATAGAATATAAGAAAAAGGAGGAAGTTGAAGTATCTAAAGTAACAGTGAAAACCACAACGGGAAAACGATTTTGCAGTCATGTAAAATTGTGGATTTGGTTAATTCCATAGGGAGCCAACGTACCAAATCGTTTTATGAGTCTATTTTCCATGTGGACTCTATCATGGGTATTGGTTGCATATAAAATACCAGTAACTACAATATCCAAAATGCCATCGTGGTCAACACTGTTAAAATGTTTAGACACAGGACACTAAGCCTGTTTATTTATATTGTACAGGTGTTCTCTAAACCGATCTCCAAGACGACGACCTGTCTCACCCACATAAATTTTTTTACATCTCTTGCAAATAATTGCATAAATCACGTTGCGACTGGTGCAAGTGAATCCATCTTTTATTAAGAATTGTTCAAGAGGGAAAGAAATTTTGTTCATTTCAACCACATATGGACAAGTATTGCAACGGTTACGGTTGCAACCTTTTGTTCCAATATGTGCTTTCATTGTGGGAAGGTGACTTCTTACAAGTATGTCTCTGAGGCTTTTATCTCTCCGGAAAGCAAAAAGAGGAGGTTTTTTGAAGACCTGCTGAGTTAGAGGGTCAGCCATAAGGATTGATCGGTTTTTGAGAATCACCTGGCGGGCCTTAAAATTATGGGGATGGAAAGTTAAAACAAATTTGCATCTATCACATTGATCGTGAACAGATGATGTAAATGTGTCCTGTCTGGTCATGCCTTTAATTCTATTTACAGCTGATGTTAAGATTATTTCCGGGTATGACCTCCTTCTAAAAAAGTCCAGCATCTCATCACTTCTTTCCAAGAAGTCTGCCTCATCACTGCAGAGTCTTTTAAGTCTTAGTAGTTGTGAAAATGGGATAGAGTTCCTACACGATTGAGGATGGGACGATGTATATAGAAGGAAACTATGGCTGTCTGTAGGCTTGTAAAAGATGGATGTTGATATTTTGTTTTCTTTTAATATTGTGATTTAATAAATATAAATTCTTGAGACTTTTTACAGGTAGAATTCTAGATATTGATTAACTCTGCAGATTCTACATCACCAGGTGTTTCGGAACAACAAAGGTGGCTGACTTTGGTCAACAATGAATTACATTTCGATAATAAAGCAGTGTGTTGTAAAAATGGTGATGGTATCTTCATTGAAGACATGATTATACTATGGAAGGTATCTATCTATACTAATAAAAGCGAAAGCCCTGACTGACTCACTGATTCATCACTAATTCTCCAACTTCCCATGTAGGTAGAAGCATGAAACTTTGGAAAGTTGTTGAGTACCCTCTCACGACGAAAATGGGTGGAGAAGAATTTAAAAATCTTGCTCATGTTAGGCCGGGGGCCCAAAAACATTATTTTCTTTATTCGGGCTCTATAAAAATTGAAAATCACCAATTTTCCTATTTTCCGTGTACATGAAATTTTGGAAATAGAAATTATTTGAGTTCATGCTCTCGATGATAATTTGAAAAAAATGAGTTACGTTTCCCACTCATGGGGGCCAGAGCCCCCAAAACATTTTTTTCCTTACATGGACCATATTAAATATGAAGAACACTAATGTTCCTATTTCCCGAGTAGGCAGAAGCATGAAACTTTGTGAATTTTGAGTACACTTCTACGATGGTAAAAAATGAATATGATATTTAAATTATCACTTACTGTGGGCCGTTGGCCCAAAAAAAGTTTTTTCCTTATATAAGCTTTATAAAAACTGAAAATCGCTAATTCTTCTTTTTCCCGTGTAGATAAAACGTGAAAATTTGGGTAGTTCTGCATTACACTTCCACAATGGTAACACTAATAGGTGAAAACAAAATTAAAATTCTGACTTATTGGTAGCCGGGGACCCAAATAAATTTTTTCTTAGATAAAAACTGACTCATTATTAATTCTCCAATTTCCAGTGTAGGTAGAAACATGTAACTTTGCAAAGTTGTTGAGTAGCCTATTGCAACAATAATTGGCGTAAAATAATTGTAAAATCCACATTCATGGGAGCCGGGGCCCCAAAAATGTTTTTATTTCCCGCGTAGGCAGAAGTATGGAACTTTGGGTAATTTTTTAGTACACTTCCAGTATGGTAATAAATGAATATAATATTTAAATTATCTTTTCCTGTGGGCCGTGGGTGGGCCAAAAGAAATTTTTTCATTGTTTGAGCTTTATAAAAACTGAAAATCACTAATTATTCTTTTTCCGGTGTGGTTAAAACATGAACATTTAAGTAGATGTTCAGTACACTTAGATGATGGTAACGGGTGGAAACAATATTTTAATTCTCAATTACTGGTGGCGGGGGGCCTAAATGTAGTTTTTTTTTTTCTTATATTAAAAATTTACTCATCCCTCATCCTCCAAATTTCCGAGTAGGTAGAAAAATGAAACTTTAGTAATTTGTTGAATAACTTCTTACACGATTATGGGTATTTTCTAATATAATTCACTTTCATGGGGGCGGGGGTCCAAAACTTTTTTTATATTTACCGAAAATTGCTATTTTACCATTTTCCCGTGTAGGTAGAAACAAGAAAATTTGGGACTTTGTTTCTTACACTCCCGCAATCGTGACAGGCAAAATATATTTTAAATATCACTCACATGAAGTCGGGGGCCCAAATGTATTTTTATTGATATAAAAACTAACTCATCACTAATTTTTTAATTTCCCATGTAGTTAGAAGCATGAAACTTTAAGGAAACTGTTGAGTACACTCCCACGCTGGCAACGAGCGAAAAAATATTTAAATTGCCACTCACTGGGAGCGGGAACCCAAATGTATAAAAAGTTAATCATCACAAATTCTCCAACTTCCTGTGTAGGTAGACCCATGACATTTTGGGATGGTAGCAGGCAAAATTATCACTCAATTGTAGTTTTTTAACCTTACATTAGATAAATTACAAATAAAAAAACTTTGGATACTGTGTAAATGTATTTTTACAAAACTTGGAAGATAAAAACTTGATGGCTAATATTAAAATTCGTTAGGTCATTAAAAAAAAATTCAATCTTTTGTAGCCCTTGGCCCCTAATATCTTTTTTGTTAACGTTTAAGACATTTAAACCATTCGATTTCACTCATTTTTTAAAATAATTCTGACTAACACATGTATTCATCATGATCTAAATTGAAATAAGCTGTTGTTTTGAACAGTACACATTACAAACATAGGGCCCCCGACCTTTATTATAGTTTTTTAAAGAAGTTTTTATCGTACAACCTTTTAAGGCTGGGGTCCCATATTATTATTTATAAATACAGTTTTACATTCCATAAGAATTTCTTTACTTTTTCAAGTTTCGAAAAATTGAAAACGAAAATAATTACTAAGCCTAAGACGCTTTAGAGGATGTTTTAATTTAGACTGTCTCGTTAGCCAGGGAAATAAGGACTTGTATCATTTGCGTAGCAATGGATTTGGAGGCCTGGGCAGCTCGTCTCTTTGGGAGCAAAAATAGCTTATCCTCTTTAGGAGCCCCAATATTTTGACCAATGACGTAATATGTAAGGTTTAATGTAAATCAAAATCTTTCAGACACTTGCCCCCCCCTCACTTGAGGGCCTGGAGGGACTTTCGTATTTTTATCCCCTTCCCCTTACCTAGCTACGCCAGTGAGTTATATTAACGTTTGAATAACGTCTTTATCACTTAACAGAACTGTACAAACAAGAACAGAAAACTTGAAAATATGATCAAAACAACCGTCAGAAGAGATTGCAGTGGAAAACACAAATGTGGGACAAGAAATGTTTCAAAGTTTTTAAAGAAATATACATGTGACGATGGCTCGAGCCTCATTGAAACAATCAGTTTGCTTTACGAGTGTAAACCTTTTGGTGGGTGATGAAACTGTTTGGTTGTATATAAATTTAATTCATAATGATTACAGTAATGTATCCCATCAAATCTTCTTTTTAAATCATCACTAGCATAACAAATATTTGCGTGGAGATTAATGAATTTCAGATTAAAATGTCCCGTACATTTTTTTCTTTGTTGGTAAAACAAAAATTTAACTTTTGTTCTTCATCTACATATCTATTTAAAATACTTAATCAATGCATCATAGATTTAAAATATGACCGTTCATTTATAAAATACAAATCAGTTGATTAAGACGTCATTGATAATATTAAAGATTCCATTTTATGATTAAATAAATATTTTTTTTTAGAATAAACAATATTATTTTGTTTATTTGATCCAAAGTAAGATAAGACTTGAGATTGTAAGATATAAATTTACATATTTTATTTACAGTTAAAAAAGAAATTTTATTTACATTTTTTTTCTTAAAACAATCCTAACAACGAAAATAACTCTGTATCTAAGGCAATTATTTAATCTTCATATGAACGAAATATTTTACTCTATGCACTAAAATAATCACTAACTAAATACGGGACTGAAAACTAAATAAGCGATGACATGAAAACAATTAGGTCTTGGCTGTCGTGTAGGAAGGTCTGATGTGCGTGTCTATTTAATTGAAAATAAATTTATGAGATGTTTTGATGTGTTTAGTTTTACACATTCAATATTTTTGATATTGTGGCTCTTTAAAATATATTTAAATGTTGACGCCACCTTATTTTTATTATATTTTTTTTTTTTTATATTTGAAAGAAGACGACCATTCTTTTTTTCCAATTTTTAGAAAGAAATCAGGACAACGTTGGTTTTCGCAATATCACACACTTCCCATGCCATGTATTGTTCTATAGATTATATTTACAATGTAGAAAGTATTTCCTGCTTTCAGAAATTAATGCCATACGTTGATTTGTTTTCAGTTAACCAAAATGACAGCATTTACTGCATACAACGCAAATCAAGTGAGTCATTGGTTGAAATGCATGGTTCTATGTTTTATTTTGGATTTTCGTTGCTATACTTGGACAAATTGTAAAATGTGTCAGATTTAAATATTGTAATAACGTCTAATTCTGAAAAAAAAATGTTTAAGGAAGAGTTAATAGAATTGTATAAACAAGAAGATTCTTCAAAAACATTTTTAAAATGTAATTATTTTATTAAGCTATTATATTGGGTTCCATTCTATTATTTCAAGTAAACAATAAGCAAAGAAAAAAATCACAATTTTCTTAACCGAATATATCAATTTTATTTTAGTAGAAAAAAGGACTATAAAATAGATATACAAATGTAATTATGATTAAATTAACTGTAATTTCTGTTTTTATGAATCATTTTTTCATCAAAATATTTCCCATTTTTAAAGGAGGGACATTTGTACCTTGCAAGAAATTTTTATTACCTCATAACAATCTCAATGAATAAATCTTACTTAATAAATAGTGGTGTATTAGAAAAGTTATACTAAATCCTTTTTCTAGTCATTGTTATTTGTGACAAATAAATAATTGATGGAGACTATTTACATTTTCGTTAAATATATTTCTAAAGATTGTTAACTGTTTCATATTTCTGGAATTTGTCTTGGATATTGGATATTGTTATATTGTAAAAATTTCTAGAGAGTTTTATAAGTTTTGTACTTTAGCAAATTGTTCGGTTACTGAAGACGAAAGAGATGAAAACAGAATCGATAATGATTGTGATAATGAGGATATTACAGGAAACAAGATCATCGTCATTGCGACGAGTTTGTCCGCTGTCATCGCGTCCATTGTCTTCATCAGTTTATGTGCTGTGTTCCTGTGTCGTTGGTAGGTACATTGATCGTGTGTCGTGTGTAATTACATTGATCGTGTGTTGTGTGTACGTTTCATGGTACTGTGTCGTGTGTAAGTACCATGGTCCTGTGTCGTGTGTAAGTACATTGATCGTATGTCGTGTGTAAGTACTTTGATCGCGAGTCGAGTGTAAGTATATTGATCGTGTGTCGTGTGTAAGTACCTTGTTACTGTGTCGTGTGTAAGTACCTTGGTCCTGTGTCGTGTGAAATTACATTGATCGCGTGTCGTGTGTAAGAACATTGATCGTATTTTGTGTGTAAGTACCTTGGTCCTGTGTCGTGTGTAAGTACCTTGTTACTGTGTCGTGTGTACGTACCTTGGTCCTGTGTCGTGTGTAAGTACATTGTTCCTGTGTCAGATGAAAGTACCTTTGTCCTGTGTCGTGAAGTACCTTGGTACTGTGTCGTGTGTAAGTACATTGGTCCTGTGTCGTGTGTAAGTACATTGGTCCTGTGTCGTGTGTAAGTACATTGGTCCTGTATCGTGTGTAAGTACTTTTGTCCTGTGTCGTATGTAAGTATCTTGGTCCTGTGTCGTGTGTAAGTACCTTTGTCCTGTGTCGTGTGTAAGTATCTTGGTCCTGTGTCGAGTGTAAGCACTTTGGTCCTGTGTCATGTGTAAGTACCCTGGTCCTGTGTTGTGTGTAAGTACCCTTATTGCTTATAGTGTGTGTAATGTGCCACTACGACGTGCATCTTTAGCCTGTTAGTGTGTTGTACTGCTGCGTCATGTTTAAAATTGTTGTGATATAATGCAGGGCTTCTCAAACGTTTTCGTATAGCGCACCCATTTGTTCCCATTCCATCACGGATCGATGCAATATTTTCCCGTACTGACGTGATAGCAAAATGAGGCCGAAAATGGCATAAAGCCCTTCAAGATTAATCATGTTTTATGTTAAATTTCATCGAACAATTTTGAAATAGAATTTAAAATTAAGCCTGAATTCTCATTTAAGATCTTCTTCAATTTGTATAAAAATGTGTTGATATCGTTTTTGTGTCAAATGTTTTTAAGTTAATAATACTTGACTAAATTTATATCCGGACTTAAGTATGCATTTTATTAAAGAGAACATAAAATTTATATATACAAAGTCAGGTAAATTTATTTCCAAAATTAATATATTAACTACAGTAAGTACATGTGTAAGTTAAAGCTCAAACTTTATCTTAAACTAATAACTCAGGTAAGCCTCTTTATTTGCTGCAAATTTATCTAGTCATGGCTCGATTGAGAACAATGCTGTACGCAATGGAGAACAAACATACATTATGCTCCTGTAATTTGTCTTTGGAAGGCTCATGTTTAAAAAAAAAAATCTGTTGACCCTTAAATCTTCCATGTTGCTATCTTGCGTTTCTGGCAAACAATCTTGTCTACCATTGTAATTTTTGGAGCCATCCTTACTTGCATGTAATATTGAGCTCATTAAATATAGCAAAGATATCAGCCAAGTAAACCAACTTTGCTGTCTAATTAACATTTCGAAATAGTTGAGACCAATCAACTTGTTCTCCTGTAGAAACTGGTCGAGTCTTTGTCCAAGTGAAAACTCATGACAATTCTTTGCCTCTAAACAACCAATGAACATCAGCATATAGCAAATGTGCGTTCATCGCCCATTTCGTCTGATAATGCAGCACATAATCTTGAATTTAAAGCATTTATTTTTAAAAAGTTCACAATTTTTACATCTTTGCTGTAGTTTTGTTGACATTTGCTTGATTGCTAACATTCACCGTGAATGAAAGAGGTAGTTAACTTGCACTCTGGTGCTAATTCGTTAATCTTGTTGACAACCCCAGAACGCCACCCAGACATGGTCGCAGTGCCATCCATACACATACCAACACAATATTGCATTATATCTGACATTTGCCAATAATATAATCATGAATGGCCTATAATATTTCAAAACTAGATGCATTAGTTGGTAATAAAGTAGAAAAGACATACTCTTCCTTCAAGTCTTATCTGTAATATATTGATATCAAATGACGCGGTTGGACAATGTCTTATTCTCTTATTGGTTCTCAAACTTAATGAAAACGTTAAGGATTATAATTAAATTTCGCGGACCAGCAGCTGATGGTCCACTGACCGACGTCGGTCTGCGGACCACCACTTTGAGAAGTACTGACTTAACGTGTCTCTTAAATCTGTTTGTAATGTCCTCCGACTTTAGGGCTCATCATTTTGTGTTTCTGTCATGTCTATTTGCAAGCTGTAAGTTAACTACGTCTGTTTAACGTCGAATAGTAATTTTACTGGGTATTATTAAGATTATGCCTGTTTTTTAAAGTGGGATCAGGATGACAATATTAGTGTCAGCGAATATTTTTTATCATCCATCAATTATAACGCTTGTAGAGCTTAGTAGTTTTTCTACTCTACTGACATAAGGGTAATAAGGTTTGTCATTTCAGACCGGAAAACGTCACATATGATGACGTGGAGTTCTATTTTTTAGCATAAATATAAATGCAACAAAATTCAATATTTTCGCAAACTTACTTTATGATAAAATTGTAAAAAAAAATCTTGAATTAACAATTTACATTGCAAAATAAATTTTTAAATCTTTGTGGAAAAAAATTTAATGAACGATAAAGTGTTTAAAATTGCACGACTTCAACGCGATGTCAGATTTTGGGAACTCAATCTGACAGTGATCAGTTATATACTGAAAATATTTATTTTATTCGTAATATTTATAAGACATTAGATGGAATCAATGAAATTTTGCAAAATGTATTTTTAATTGTTGAAAATTACACAATGATCTATATATTTAGATATCTTTTATTTTCAAAGTTAAATGTATATTTATAGGTTAAAAAGAAGACGTAACTCTAATTATGACTATCCCGCTCCGGTTCAGCCAGATAACAACATTTATTGTACACCTATCCAGTCATCAGGTTTGTAACATCGATTGTGATTTAAAATAAAACACTTTTAGTTATATTATAGTAAACAATGGACTTTTTATTTCAAAACGTAAATAATGTATTATTATAAAAATGATCATGATAACAGTTGCAGTGAAATAACATTATTACCTGATAATACACATATAAAAATAAACGTTAAATACATAATATGAAAAAAATTAAATTATAATTTTAATAGCTTTCATTGAAAAAGTTTGTATTAACCATAAATCCTTGTAAAAAAATTCCACTAAACTATAACTTAATTCCCTCTAATCAAACATTTCATATGAAACCTAACATTCATTACTAATCTAAATATACTTGGACAAACTTACTCACAGGTGAAATCGCAGAAGGGAGCAAGAGAACAGAGTGCTTCAAATTACAGACTAGTGATGATGGCTATATGGAACCCTTTGCCTCCTTCCGCAATTGAGAGCGAAATAAGTTAATATGATAATATACATTTTGTGCATGGCAGGGAGGAGAAAAGCCCGACTTTATATACAAATTATTTTAAAAGTTAAAATAACAAATTTTTTTTTTTTTAAAAATAAAGATTAAATAATGACACAGTGTAAACCAAAACCAAATGAATTGTATCAATCCATCGAATGTTCGTTCGACAAGAATGTTTTCCAAATACTTCAAAATTAACATTGTCCTTTTAAAAATTTGCTAATTCCGAGAAAATATGTCAAGGTGCATTTTTTTATTCGTATCTATGATTTGTGTTAATTCTGCATTCCTATTAGAGTTTTAAATTATGCCTAAGTGTTGGCTATCCTGGTTCCTTCAGGCAACCCATGCCACGCCCAATTCCGAACGGGAAGATGGAAAACTTGTATGAGTTTGTTCTTGCATATTGCATTTAGGAATAAGAAAGGTGTTTTTATCCTTATTTCTATCTGAGGTGGTATAAAGTTTTTTGTGTTAAATTTCTAAATAATCCGTTTTAACTCCATGACGAACTATAGTAAAAGTAAAATATCGTTCACAAGTTTCATTAAGCCACCGCTAAGGAGCAAGGGGTTGTCTGGATGGCACAATGCCCCAGGGGCCTTACCAGCACTGGAGCTCGAACCCGTGAATCTCTATTACCTTGGTTTGGCAGTCCAGCGTCGTACCGCGTATTTCTAAATTAGAATTAACTTGATGCCCGCGGTTTAGCATAAGCCGCATATTTGTACCTATATAGTGCACAGAAAGTTGGGGGGGGGGGGACACAAACTACACCACGCTGAAATCAGAACAACATGAATAGACCTCGTAAGCGTGGATAACTGCTACGCATTGTTGATTTGGAAACATGTGCACTGTGGTTTGACACTTGCCACCCCGCAGCAGCCGAGCTTACCAACCATAAACTAATAAACCTAACCTGACAAAGGCCATTCGTCAAGATTATTTCCACTCGTCGTGTGCTTGTTATGCTGATCGAAAAGATGGTTTGAAATGAACGGCAAAAACCTTTTAAAAAATTAAAAAAGTAATGTATTTGCTGGGGATTGAACCGGCGACCTCCACGTGTTAGGCGAATATTATAACCTCTACAATACGAAATGCATGCTATTTTTTATTGTTCTGAAAGAAAAAAGTAATTGACTTCAATTCAACAAATTGTTGAATGCCCACCCCCCCCACACACACACACACACACATTCTGTTTAATTTTTCTTGCAATCTGTTTGGTCGGTGAGGTCAGACAGATGGCTTGGTGTCCGCATGGTTGGACCATGATGAGAATTCTATATATAGATTGCTTGGAGCATTATTACCAATATTATCTTGGTTCTTCAGTCGTCTAGTGTTTCAAAGTTTAATTATTTCACTAATGGTTTTATTCTTGTCAGTTTTAAATATGCTCAAGTAATGAATCTGGCAGCTCGTTTTTTTTAAATTTCTTCTAGTTTATCAACTTTTTCTTTGATTGATTGGTCCCACACAGAATATGTATAGACTAGTATATTTCTCACCAAGGTGAGGTAGCAATTTAGTTTTATATATTTATTTCATTTGTAAAAGTTTTTCTTAAAAATTAAACGTGAGGTTTTTGTTTCCATTTTTATTAACTGAATTGACATTGGGATTCCATGGTAGTTTCTCAATTATTCTGACTCCTAACTATTTTGGATCATTAGTTTGGGTGAGTTCTTATCCATGAATGAAATATTTTGAATTTATTTGTTTCTTCTTATTGTTTACTCTTAGCAGTTGACACTTTTCTGGGTGGACAGACGTACTCCAGTTTATTTACCATTTTAATAATTCCACTAAGATTTTTTGTAAAATTGTACTATCTTGTTCTAATTTAATTGTTCTATAGATTATACAATGACCAGACAATAACCTAACTTTTGTTCCTGCTGAAATGTAGTTGGGTAAATCATGTATTTACATTTTAAAAAACGAGGGACCTAGAACTGTTCCTTGTGGAACTCCTGAGTTAAACTTTATTGGTGCAGATTTAGATCCATTAAATATTACGATTAGCTCTCTACCCAAAAAGAAGTCTTGGATCCAGTGATGTAAAGGACCTGAGATTCCAAAGTACTTAAGTTTTTTTTAAGTAAACTAAGATGGTAAATTTTTTTGAATGGTTTTCAATTTTCAGAAGTCTATTAATATTGTATCAAGTTCATCATAATTGTCTAAGCCTTTTGATAGTTTATCTATGAGACCTATTAGATGTGTTTCACATGATCTGTCTTTTCTAAAGCCGTGTTGATGTGGACATAGGACATCATAATTGTCAATGGGGTTAAGTATTCTACTATATATCATGTGTTCAATAATTTACAGGTGATACTAGTAAGTGATATGGGGCTGTAATTACCGGAGTCTGATTTATCACACTTCTTAGAGATTGGAGTTACGTTGGCCAAATTCCAATTTTGGGGCTCTTTGCCCTGGTTTAGAGAGGCTTGAAAAAGAACTACAAGGAATTGGGACAGTTCATTGCTTAATTCGTATAATAATCTTGCAGGCTATTCATCTGGGCCAGTAGCTTTGTTTAGTTTTCAGGCTTTTTTTAGGAGTGAATGTATACCTATCTGATCTGCAGTTACGTTTCCTATTTCTTCAATTCTATTTAAATATATTAAAACTTCCTTTTCGCCTGAGGCTGAAAATGATGATGTAAAATAGATCTTTGCGTTTAGGACTTTAGCCTTAGTCTCATTATTATTATTATTATAGGTTTTATTAATTTTGCCTTTTAGTGTGACTATTCCTGTAGGCTCATTTTTTTAGATTTGATAAAGGACCACACGTTTTGTGTTGTTAACTTTAGTAATTACATGGTTTATATATTCATTTTGGTGATTTCGACTTAGTTTTGTGTCAAGTTTTTAATAATCTTTAAGTGCTATTTGTGTAGATCTGTCATTTTCAAATTGATAGCCTTAAATTTTCTAAAATAAATTCCAATGTTGTTTCTATAGCTTTTAAATGTAGAATATAGCCAACATTTGGAAATTCTATTTGATGTTAATTTTTGTTGGAATATTATCAACCATAATAAATTTTAGTTGTTTTTTTTTAATATCTTTCAAAATTTCTTCCACGGGGCTATTTGTGCTGAATTTACTTAAGACATTTTTTTTTAAAAGTTAGCCGCTGATTAGTGTAATTTTATTAAATTACATTTAACATTATTACAAAAATAGATTGCTCTTCTAGGCATCTTATTTATTTTGGTTTTTAGTTTCATGACAATATCATGGTCCAGGAATTATTATGCAGTCTATCACTAGTCCCGGTTTCTTTGTTAAGTATATAATAGTGTGGTTTTTTCCTAGTTGCTTTTTTTTACTATTTGTGCAAGGTTTATATTGTTTATAGTGTCTATAAAGTGTTCATACATATCTTTATTAGTTTGATGGTTATCAATGACATAGTTTTTCAAATTTATATCTGGAAGATTAAAGTACACCGTAGTCCAAATTAAAGCATTTTCATGATTTTTTAAATAGAAGTTAAGTGACTGCTGCGATTCTTCATGTATTCTATGTTTGTATTCAGTGGTCTACCTATTCTGCCTTCAATAAAGGGTGCTGATTTTGGTGTAACTATTTTACACACAAAAAACTCTAAATTAAAATTTGGTAGTGTAGTAATTTCTTAATAAAACATATTATAATTGCTGTTAAAAATTCAGAGTAATATATGTTGGGGTTCAACCAATCTTCAGAACCAGCAATTATGCCTGGTTCGCCTGTTTTTATGAATATATTTAAATCTAGAATTCTATTTTTTTATGCTTTGAAAATTAATTATTAGTGTTTTAAAAATGTTTTTTATATTTGTATTATTCTTCGATCCTCAAAAAGTCACTTAGGATAAAGAGTTTATAAATAGAGTTTAATGGGTTTTTTTAAAAGATTTGTTTTTTGTTTTTTTAAACCATCGTAAAATTTTGAAACTAAGCATACTACTTTCAGATTTCTCATAGATTTATAACAAAGAAAGGTAAACATCAAATTAATCACTTCCTGTAGCAAAAAGAATTTGTTTTCATTTTTCACTTTAAGACTAACACAGCCAATACATTTTTAAAGATCTTGAATGTCTGGTACTACTGGTAGTCAATACTAGCTGAAAGATGGTTAAAGGCGGAAAAAGATTTTGTAAACGAATGCACCAAGTCACTATACTTAGTATTGCAAACTCCGCACCCACAACAGCTACTTAAACCTTATTAAATTCCTTTCAATGTTCAAAGAAGTTGAATTACAATTAATTAAAATATTACTTAGATCTGTGTAAAAAAAAAAATTAAATAATAAAACATATTTTAAAAATGTCGTCACGAAAAATAAATTTTTAAACAAAAATTAAAAGCAAGCACACTATATAACTTCATTAATAATTTAAAAAAATTAATTTATATTATTCCGCTAATCTATGTCATCCTACGTAGATATTGTTCCATGCATCTTAACTTAAATAAACTTATATAAAGGTAAGCCAACATTTGAATACTTCAATAAAACGGTATATCTAACCGTGGGTGAGAAGGGAGACTAACACTAACTAATCTCTAAACAAGGGCGTAGTGAACTCCACAATTATTTATAAAGTAAAAATTATGTTTGATTAACACACAAGCGATGAAAAATTTCAGAGATGAGTTCGTGGCTGATTTCATCAAAATTCTTAGGTCATGGAATGTGCAATACTTACTTATTTATAAATGTTCTAAATATGATGAGTTGTCAGTAATAAGAAGAGACACTTGAAATACCACGGTGTAGAAGACACGGGAAAACAAGAGCTATATAATTGTTGAAAAAGTCCTTAAGTTATTTTAGTTATATACCATTCATCTGAATTGGTTTATTATTTATTGCTTGCTTTTAACTCATTAGGTCTGAACTTATTTACTTCATGGGCTTGGAATTTTTATAACTGATAACCAAACTTGCACATGGTTGCAAGATTTGGTTTTATCTGCGTGAAAAATTGTTTAATAATAAACTCAAGACTGCACACTAACCATGGATAATGGAGAAGATGGATTTTATGGAAAAATATGTAGATAAAAGTCATTCCTTTTTGCACAAATAAATATTTACTGATTTATGGTATCTCATAGTTTTAGTTTTTTATGCCAAATAATAATTGATTAATTTTTAAAAAATAATTTTTCCTTGGAATATATGAAAAGATTTTAATTAGTAATTATCAGTAATTGTGTTTAGATTTTAGACATATTTTTATGAATTTTCTTGTGTAATGAATATACCTGAATTTTTTTAAATTTAAAAGTCATTTCTTTACATTTTAAAAAATTTTATGTTCTCTTTAATCTAACTACAAGTCACCACAAATGATGACGTAAAACTCTCTAAACTTTTACACATATTCTAATGACGTCAACTAAAAAAAAAACTAATTCTTTTGCACCCTTTCGCACCACTCTTCAATGCTTGAAAAACTACGTATTCGACTTTCGGCAATGGCGGCCGTTCCCTGCGCTAGTGTTACCTCTCGATTCGAAATATTTTTTGGTAGTTTTAACGGGGTTTTTTAACAGATCGAGTAACTGAGTGTTGATGCACAAATGGCAGGTCAGGACATACAAAAAACATATATACCTCATGGGTCTAGGACTTATGGATGCTGAGATCAAGGGTGATGACAGACGGACGGACGGACAAAACGGGTGCAATAGCGCATTCGACTTCTCGAAAATGCGCTAAAAATATAAAAAATATATAAAAAACTGTATAAGACCGATGTTTTTTCTTTTTGTTCAACAAATTTAAGACATTCGTGAGATGTGTCACTTTGTTTTTCTATTTTATTTCTGGCATAAAGCTTGGGGTACTAGGTCATTGATGTGTCTTTTATTAATTTTCTAACGTCCTTTATGTAAAATATGTGGGCGTCGAAGAGACTTTAAAAATTATTATAAGCGTAAAATCAATGTGCATAGCATAATATTTATAGTACACCTGTCTTTGTTAGTGCGCAGATTTTTAAGAGAAACAACATTATATCTTAATATTTTCTTTTTATTACAAAATAGCTCGTAACATTGGTGATTGCATTCTCCTAACCTTTACTGTAAGACTTGGAGAATATTTTTAGAGCTTCTATATTCCCTGCCATGCCAGTGGAATAAAAGTAATCCCCCCCCCCATCTCGTACTTAGGATTACGTTTTCGAGTCTCTGTTTAACACATGGATTCATTCCTGGGCATTAAAGGTCATTCCAGAATCATCCCAGCTGGGTTGGGTTCCTCACTTTAGTTGGAGTCAAGATGCTGCGCATTGTGCTAGCCACACAATTTCGCCGTATGATGTGGTTAGATAAACTTGTGAGCGAAACTATGTACCATAATTTTGTTTCTGTTGTCTCAGCATATGACTGTTCTTTTATAACGATCTGTCGGGTTTTTTATTATATTTATTATTGCTTTTTATATTTGGTTTTTTACACCCTACATTTCCAAAATATAGTTGTTTTGAGCACTTTGATTATATTTTCTATTTTGGAAATTAATCTTACACACGCAATGAAATCTATTGGATGATAACAAATTTAAGTTAAGGTGCATGACAACCGAAGTAAAAAGTAAAATAGTAATATTTGGGACACACGATAATCCACCAAAGTATTACACACTTATAATTTGTCAGCACATGAAGACCTAAATCGAATTTCGGCACAGTCACATTTTACTAGTTTTGAGATATTCAAGTTTTAAAGTTCTAAACAATATAGATTTATTATAAATTAGCTAAATACTTTTGAATTCTTCAGTGTAAGAGGTGTTCTTTTTCGTAAAACACCATTCAGGTCATTCTATTTTTTAACCTCTGTCAGGTGGGCTAAATAAAAAAAAAATTTAAAATGTCACTTAGCCATTGCGTGTTCCAAGAAATCGGTGTCATGTTTCTTTGTAAACTCTGTTGTTTAATATTTTTAGCGCATTTTCGAAGAGTCGAATGCGCTATTGCACCCGTTTTGTCCGTCCGTCTGTCATCACCCTTGATCTCAGCATCCATAAGTCCTAGACCCATGAGGTATATATGTTTTTTGTATGTCCTGACCTGCCATTTGTGCATCAACACTCAGTTACTCGATCCGTTAAAAAACCCCGTTAAAACTACCAAAAAATATTTCGAATCGAGAGGTAACACTAGCGCAGGGAACGGCCGCCATTGCCGGAAGTCGAATACGCAGTTTTTCAAGCATTGAAGAGTGGTGCGAAAGCGTGCTAAAGAATTATTTTTTTTTAGTTGACGTCATTAGAATATGTGTAAAAGTTTAGAGAGTTTTACGTCATCATTTGTGGTGACTTGTAGTTAGATTAAAGAGAAAATAAAAAAATTTAAAACGTAAAGAAATGACTTTAAATAAAAAAAATGTCAGGTATATTCATTACACAAGAAAATTCATAAAAATATGTCTAAAATCTAAACACAATTACTGATAACTACATAATGCTGATGTCTAACATAAGTACTGATACATAATACGAAAATGCGCTAACACGTCCTGAGTTCCAATAGGGACCAGGCTTAACATGATTTTTTTTTATTGAGTTTTTTTAAAAAATCATATTTAGCAATAATAATGAGTTAACTAACGCATTAAAGTTTAGGCACTTGGATGAAAATTTCAAATTAATTTTAAAATATGCAAGTAATACAGCTATATAGAAATTGTTTGATGATTAACAAAAACATAAAGATCATCTTTCTATCCCACGTGTTCAAAAAGTTATGATTTTTTCTAAGACCTCATAACAATCTTTTTCACTACGCTGTTTTCCTTCGCATTTTGAACCCTTTTATGACATTTTTTAAAATGCCCATAACTTAAGTATTTTATTTAATTTAATTTTTAAATACAATATTTTTAGGAGATATATTTAAATATAAGCAGTCAATATAATGTCAGTAAATTTAAATTTCGTTATTAATTAAAAACAATGTTGTTGTTTTTTTCATTGTCCTTATAAAACTAGTTTTTTTTTAAGTTTTCACTTTTAGAGTCTGTTTTTTAAATTTAGCAGTTTGTACTTTTAAAAAATTAACTACTATTAATAATAAACTATTTATTAATAAATCGGTTTAAAAAATAATAAAAAACAATTCTTTAATTTTAATAACTATTTTATCGTTTAAAATAATTTTAACCAATAAAGACATTTATCGATTAATCGAGAAATGAATCTGTAATTTCCGCAGTCCTAATATATATATATAGGGCGGAAATTACCGATTAATTTCTCGATTAATCGGTAAAATATTTTATCGATTAAAATTATTTTAATCGATAAAATAGTGATTAAAATTAAAGAAAATTTCTTTTTTTTTTTTTAATTTGCGATTTATTAATAAATAAGTAATTATTAATAATTAACAATAGTTTGGTTCCTTTTTCGTATAAACTTCTCCATTTATAGGTAGCTATTTCGGTTGCAAACTTTAAAAGAACCTGTTTGATACTGAAAATTATATTTAAAAAACTTTGTTTTTACTAAATTAATAGTAACAAATTTAAATTCATTGACATTACATTGAATTACTTATATCTAAATATATCTCTTAACAATATTATATTTTAAAAATTAAATTGAATACTTAAGTTTAAAAAATGCCCTGAATGGGCAAAAAAAGATGAAGGAAAGCAGCATAGCAAAAAAAAGGGATTATGTGTTTACAAAATTACCAAAAAAAATCATAACTTTTGAACCACGTGGGATAAAAAGATGATCTCTATGTTTTGTTAGTCATCAAACAATATTATTTTTATCTATAAAAATTAATTTGAAATTTTCATCCAAATGCCTAAGATTTAATAATTAATACGGTGTTTAACATATTTTTTTAAAATGCTAACTATGTTTTAAAAATAACTCAATCAATGAAACAAAAAAGTCATATGCGTGTTTTTATTACCTCCCTTGAAATTTTCAGTTTCATGACGTCATACATTTATATTTTTAGCTTTAATAAAATTATCCATTAATTAATCGGTAATTTTTCAAAAGTTAACGATTAATTTTAATTTAATCGATAACAGCCCGAATATATATATATATGTATATGTATATATATTACTATCCATGTTACTTGTACCATTCTAACGAGCTAGAGAATATTAGTTTCAGAACAAAGACTTCATGTCGACACTTTTCGGAAAATGCGTTTACATAATTTTTGTTATAGCTATTAATTTTTAACCAAAATTCTTACAAAAAAGAAAGCAAATTGAGATCACGTGCAGTAATGGTAGGGCCTACTAATTGTCATTTCTAATTGATTCGATTTTTTTAAATTTACTAATTTATGAGAAACCATTCTTCCTAATAAGCCTTGAAAATTCAATGACTCTCTGTGGCAGACAAACTTAAATAAATATGCACTTTTCAGTCGGCTAATTGGGGCTAGAATGCAATGGTAGATCACGAGTTCCCAGTTACTTTTTGACTAGTTAGCAACAAATTATAGCGAAGAATTTAGCTACTGTGCCACAAGGCAAGATTCATTATAAAGACAAGTGCAGTTACTGGACTTAAATAAAGTGGTACCTGTATTGTTTAGACTCATTGCAACTGCAGAACAACACAAGCTGTTGTTCGTTAGCGCGATATTTTTGCTGGTGAGTAAATGTGTCATAAATTTTCTAACATAAATACTATTTAATTAAATAAATATCATTCATTGATACTTTATTTCAAAAGTTGTTTTTTTTTTTTTTTTGTATTTATTCTAAGCTTGTGATTCCCAACTATTTTTGGGTGGCGACCTTTTTCTACAAAAGTCATGTGACTCGCGACACCAATGAAATTTAAATAAGTTAATATAGTTTTTAATATAGTTTTTTATCATTATTTTTATATAATTTTTATGTAGCCTATGTTTAATAATTAATGTGATTTTTGAAATTGCATCTCATCAACCAGATTCCTAATTATCGGGTGCGACATTGCTAACGCCTACCTCATGACATTTTCAAAATGAGAAATTTTTTCACAATGTGCGCTAAAACTTGAAATCAAGCATTGTCACATTAAAAATAATAGATTCTAAATACTACACCTAAATTGTGAGAGCAACTTTTCATTAAACAAGTTACGTTACAAGATTTCATTTCAATTCATCAGGAACTCTAACTAAACTAAACACATATTCTGTAGGCCTGAATCTAATCACTTACATCCTTGGCTAATACATGGGCTACCTGCTCCATCTGCTGAGCAGTGCCATACAAAATTGTCCTAGCATGGGACACTTTTGCCTCCCGTACCTCACCGGCTATATCTAGCGCAGGACACGACATCAGCTGGGGTTTTTAATGCTCACACTGAAGCGTTAGGATCCCCCGATAAGCGTTACCTAGAATATGTCGAACTTGCTACCAACTTGATGAGGTTACAGGATAAGAACAGTGTCCTAGCACCTTTGCACGCCGACAACAGAGCTCTATCACGACCGGATTTAACCCTAGTCTCAGCTGAGCTAGAGTACAAAACAGGGAGGAATGCTAGCTACATTAATTAGCTACATTAGTAATAAAAGATGGATTCACTTGCACCAGTCGCAACGTGATTTATGCAATTCTTTGCAAGAGATGTAATAAAATTTATGTGGGTGAGAAAGGTCGTCCTCTTGGAGATCAGTTTAGAGAACACCTGTACAATATAAATAAACAGGCTCAGTGTCCTGTGTCTAAATACGTGGGTGAGACAGGTCGTCGTTTTGGAGATCGGTTTAGAGAACCCCTGTACAATATATTTATAAACAGAGTCAGTGTCCAGTGTTAACATTTTAACAGTATTGACCACGATGGCATTTTGGATATTGTAGTTACTGGTATTCTATATGCAACCAATACCCATGTTGGAGTCCACATGGAAAATAGACTCATAAAACGATTTGGTACGTTGGCTCCATATGGAATTAACCAAATCCACAATTTTAACTGACTGCAAAATCGTTTTCCCGTTGTGGTTTTCACTTTTACTTTAGATACTTCAACTTCCTCCTTTTTCTTATATTCTATGCCCGTGTTAATTTTTGTTTTTCTTTTCTTTTCATTTTATCACATAGACTTTAAAATGTTTTAATTTTAAGATATATGTAAGTAAATGTTTTTGTACTGATGAAGGCATGAGCCGAAACGTCTACCCTTATTTGTATAAGTTGATAATAAAGCCTTAGTTTGTGTAATTTGTTTTTTTTTTAGCTACATTAAGGGAGGCAGGGAATGAATTTTCTGTCAATGTAGTTTCTTCCTCTATCAGCCGAGGGAAGAAATGCAGCAGTCCGCTTTCAAGGGAATCAAGGTGCTCAGAATTCCCGTATATCAAATTTCATTTATTTCCTATTCTCATTCATCTACCACACTTGAGAGTTTTTCAAATATGGCGATATTTCCAAGAAATACTTTCCTTCGCCAGTTTTTGCAGCTTGGATACAAAAGCTCTTATATTATTGTGAAATGCTATAATATTTGTTTCCTTTACTTGAAGTTTGAGTTAAATCCTTTTATTTCGAATATATCAGCTAGTATGTTACTCTTTTGAATCAATTTTGTTCGTTTAAACTGATTTCATCTTTAACTTCAAAGACGCGATTTCCAACATTTCATTTGACAACAAACATACTGCAATGTAAAAAAGAAAAACCTCGTGATCAGAATCCATATCTTTGCATATATTTTAGACCAATGTTGTCAAGAGCTCATGTATTGTTGTAATATATAATTTTTATCAAGTTCCTCTAGCAGAGAAGTTGGAAGAGTCTTACTGACAAGGACATGCCTGGGAATCATGCAAAGAATTCACCTGCATAGGGAGCTAGTTCTTTTACTTTTTTTCTGAAAGCCTGAATTTTCCCCAAGCATCGATCTTACACCATAAACTCTAATCCTCCTGTTTTGTTTTTTAATATTTATCTTTTCAATAATTTATCCATTTTTTGAAGAAGCTTTAAGTTCTCTACAAAATATTTGGCCTAACCCGAAACGAAAACAATGTTGAAGTCTTGATTTCATTTAAAATCTGCTCTTTAACGTTTTCGGACATTTCAAATATACGGCGCTGAATATTATTATGCCACTGTGTACTGTGTCATGTGTAAATACCTTGGTACTGTGTCGTGTGTAAGTACATAGATGTCAGATGTTTGGAACTCCATGTGACGTTATATTGATCAGTTATTAAATGGAAGGGTCTGTTTTCTTTTATAATCTCTCTATGTCAAAATTAGAAAATTATAACATTTTCCAATAAGTATATTTTTTGTAAATAATTATAAAAAGAACATTTCATTTAGATGTCATTTATTTCCTTTGGAATATGAATGTTTCAGATGTACCTAGGAAAGTAACCCCTCATTACGAATATCCGAGTTCGATAATTTCAAAGGTCAACATTTATCCGTAAATTATCATATGATCAGAATAAATTAAAGATATATTTTATTTTATTTATTTATTACGCGTATTTGTTTATGTTTAAATGAACAAGGACTGTAGAAAATAACGATTAATTTCTCGATAAATCGGTAAAAAATTATTTTAATCGATAAGAAGCGATTAAAATTAAAGAAAAAGTTTTAATTTTAATTCAATTTATTAATAAATAATGAATTTAACTTTTTTTTAGGTACAACTCCAACAATTAAAAAAAAAGATTTTTAGCGCATTTTCGAGAAGTCGAATGCGCTATTGCACCCGTTTTGTCCGTCCGTCTGTCATCACCCTAGATATCAGCAACCATAAGTCCTAGACCCATGATGTATATATGATTTTGTATGTCCTGCCCTTCCATTTGTGCATAAACACTCAGTTACTCGATCCGTTAAAAAAAAACGTTAAAACTACCAAAAAGCATTGCGAATCGAGAGATAACACTGCCGCAGGCAGCGGCCGCCATTGCCGGAAGTCTTAGTATTATCAAAAGTATTAGTTGTTTTTTTTGTTGACGTCATTAGAATATGTGTAAAAGTTTAGAGAGTTTTACGTCATCATTTGTGGTGACTTCAATCACAGAAAATTGAAAACTTTTTCGAAACAAGCTTCAACATTCAACTACTTTCACCAAGATTAGCAACCACGATCTATCAAACAACAATTGACGGAGTATTTGGGCGATTAGCTGATTACAATTTAGAATGTTTCATTTATGAGTCCTATTTCAGTGACCACAAACCACTTGTAGTTAGATTAAAGAGAAAATAAAAAAATTTAAAATGTAAAGAAATGACTTTTAAATTTTAAAAAATTCAGTTATATTCATTAAACAAGAAAATTCATAAAAATATGTCTAAAATCTAAACACAATTACTGATAACTACATAATGCTGATATCTAACATAAGTACTGATACATAATACGAATATGCGCTAACACGTCCTGAGTTCCAAAAGGGACCAGGCTTAACATGATTTTTTTAAGTGTTAACTTTCAAATAATCTTTTATAAGGAAAATAATATTAAAAAAATAATTTTTAACTTCATTAACAACACAAATTTTAATTCATTGACATTATATTGAACTATTTTTTAATATTTTTTTGTCCCTTAACATCTTTTTGGAGTTGGTAGGGTGTTCTAATGTTTCCATTAGAACATTCACTTGCTTTGTGAACACTGGCAGCGCCCATCCCTCTCCAGGTCAGCGGACGACATTTTTACCAAGGCTTTTACGTTGGCTCGATCCCACCCCCCCCCCCCCCTCAACTTGTGAAGTGAGCGCACTATCGACTTCGCTACACAGTGAAAAAAAGGTCAATTGTCTGGTTTTGTCTTCCCTTGAAATTTTCAGCTTCATGACGTCATACATCTTATTTTTAGCTTTCATCAAAATTATCGATTAATTATTCAGTAATTTTTAAAAAGTTAACGATTAAATTTAATCGATAACAGCCCTAAAATAAACGTAATCATAATTATGAATATCCGGCTTTGAGTGCGCAAGATAATCATATTTATTGTACAACTTTCCAGCCAACAAGGCTCGAGAAATTTCTAATGGTACTATAAGAACTGCTTACAAGGTTATGGGATAGCTATGGGACACACAAAAAATATTTTTACACAAAAATAATAAACCTTTAGTTATATTACAATAAACTTTGGGAAATTGTATTTTAAAGCGCAAATCGTTATTACAACAACAATGACAATGGTAACAGGTTGTGGCAAAGTCATTATTACCGGATATTCTACATATAAAAATAAATGCTTTACATCAGAAAAAAATATAGCAGCTTTAATTGAAATTTTTCATGAATTTAAATCCCCAAAAAATAAAATTTCATTAAAATTCAAAAAAATGTCCCCTAATCAGACTTATAGGACGTACTTACATTTCCTACTAATCTAATCAGACTTCTACAAACGTCCACAGATGAAGGCAGTAACGGAACAGAACGCTTGAAACTAAACACCAGTTATGACGGATATCTCGAACCCACAGCATCCTTCCACATATTAAAAGTGAACAAGATAATATGACAAGAATAATTGTGTGTATGGCAGGCAGCAGCAATCAACGCCCGAACGTAACAACAAATTATATACATAGACACACACAAAAATTGGTCATCACCAAAAAACAAATAACTTACAAATTATTTTTTTTTTAGATTTTAGATCGACACAAAAAATTTATCTATAACAGGACAAGCCTGTGTAGCAGATATCTCCAAAGTTTCAAGTCTGTACAACAAAAACTCTGGTTCACTGACGATCCTAAATTTGATCCAAATGAGCTCCGTGGCGCTGCAGGCACATTTGGGTCCGGCGGGCGAAGTACTGGATGACCCTCACGCATTCCTCCTTTGGAATCACTCATATTGCTGCTGTGATTTCTGCTTTCAAGGCAGGGATAGTCTGGGGTCGTTTCTATATACTCCCAAAGATTTTTTTTTATATTTTTTTTGGGGGGGAGTCGTTCAAAGGTCTGGTGAATGCGGCGACCACTTCGAGTCACACCTGCATGTGACTGATCAGTCGGTCAGAGAAACACTGCTATAGCCATGCCAATGATTCGTCTGAGGTTTTGGGATGGCACCATCTTGCTGGAACCACTTAGTGCGTGTGCACCTATGTTTGTGTGTGTGTTTGTGTGTGTGTGTGCGTGTGTGCGTGTATGTGTGTGTGCGTGTGTGTGTGTGTGTGTGTGTGTGTGTGAGAGAGAGAGAGAGAGAGAGAGAGAGAGAGAGAGAGAGAGAAAGAGAGAAAGAGAGAGAGAGTTATGAATTTTAACAAGAACTGCATGTGCGAGGACGAGAATAAGTGACTTTAGATCAACGTGATATCAAACGTATCAAAGCCAGTGATTCTGACTACACATATTTACTACATTCAATATCTCAGTTCCACAATCTTCACATTAAAATTGTGCATTAAAGCTTCTCAACAATATGTAATTTTTATATTATTTCAATCTGGCCCGCGAATATCTTTACTTCAAGAAATATGGCCCAACATGCAAAAAGTTTGTGAGGCCCAGTATTAAGGAGTTTAAAATCATCTAGATTTTTTTATGCGAAATTACGCGAAGTTTATAGAATGTAAAGCTTTAAATCTGGCTTCTAGAGTCTCTGAACCTAAGGCGGATAAAGGGGGCTGAATGGGTTAAGGCCAGGGGCCTCTAATGATTTAAGGGGACCCAATTTATTATATTGAATAATAAAGGTGGCTAGACCAGGCCCCAGGTGTAATTGCAGCCAGGGGTCCCATTTAATCTTCGTTCGCCCCCGTTCTGAACATTCAATAATATTGCAATGTTCACATGGTGTTATTTGACAATGTAAACTAATTCACAGAGTTAGTAACTCTCTACTGTGGTACGTTTACTCTCGATCCATAACTATAGTTTTCACATATTATTGTTTTTAATATTAATAGCTACTGAATTTCAATTATTTTTTAAGTAATTTTTTTTTTTCACCAATAATTTTGTTTCATATTTTCTTTTAAAAAGTAAATTATATGCAAGTATGATAGTAACTTACGTTTCCAATAATAACATCACTAACTATAACAAGCATTATTCTAATTATGTCCGTTAATCTAATCTCTGAGATCCAAATTCTTAACTCTTCCGTTTATCAGAAACTAACCAACATTCATAGTTGCGTATCTAACCATGAGTGACAAGGGAAACCAACAACAGATATGAACTCATTGTTGAGGGCTGGGTCTATAAGGGTATAGACACCAGCACCTACATGACTATAGTTGTCTAGGGTTAGCTTGTACTAATATAGTTAGCAACTCTCTCCTTGTTGCATACTTGTCCTACTGAGTAGGAGTAATAGTAAATATGTATTGCTCTATTATGGTCTATAATTTACACTAGCTACTATTAATTATACGTTCTACATACAAATAATGACCCAAACGCCTCTTTGTATACAACAGAGAATAATGACATTTAATAACTTTAAGAATGAACAACAAATAAAACAGATACCCAATATATAGTTGGACAAACTGATTAACTTAGGTAAATCACTAAACATTCCACAAAGACTACAATGGACATTCTATGAATATGACCCGACTTCCCTGGTCAGTGGGGTATGTCAAGTAGATGATTAACGAACCTGCCTAGCGTCGCTGCTTCTATCGCTCCGCAGTCAAGTGTAGCGTCTCCCAATTAGATTGGGCGATCTCTTTCCCCGACGTCCGTCCGTGGTCTAGTGCTTGCCATGTGCGCTGAGTGACAGCAAGGGTTGGTCAGAGCGATGACCGTCTTCAGCAATGGTTCTCAAATGTGAGGCAAGGCCACCTTCTCCCTTCCTCGCAACACCAGAATGTCTGCTGCCTGGTCCGCTCCTCTACTATGTTAACTTAGTAGTCTAACCTACTAGTACTAGCTGGAAAAAATAGCATGGAACCAGCCATAACTAACTATCAATATATCAATACATATATAAGAATGATAAGCATTTAACCCTAAAAATACACAATACATTTGAACTATTGTAATTCTAACTACTCAAACCTGAAAACAGACTTCTCAGCTAGGCTCACAACTCCCCACAGTCTTATCACCTTAGGTCTAAGGGTGATCTGTGATCTTCTGAGAGCGAGAGAACGCCTTAAGCGTTGGGTCAAGTATATAAGGACCTCTGGCCATGCCATGACGGCGTCTGCCCTACATTTCTACCAATTCTATTGGAAGAATCTTAATTGTTCTTGGTGGTAACTGTGCCAACTTTCTTCTTGTTGGTCAGACCCTAAGTCCCAGTAACTTTTTGGTGACCCCTGCAACATCGATGATCAGACTTTGTATGAGCAAATACAATGTAACATCCCTACAAAAATGTCTAGCCTAAGTATCTTATTTCGTCCTGATAAACTGTAGGCGACCTTTCACCAGCGTTTCCAACTTTACTCTTTGTCCCTCCAAAGTTAACTTAGTGTCCCTAACAGAATTAGAAATACGTTGGTTGTGTTTAACACCTATTCCCAACGCTTCCAAAATGTATACGCTTCTCAACCTATTATTGAGGGACTCAACACTCATTTTGAAAGATCTAAACAAGTGTGTGATGAACTCCAAAGCTATTTGTTAGTGGACGTTATCTTTGCTCAACTCAAAGACTTGTAAGGATTTAGGAAGTATCGTATATTCTGGTCGTACCAAGTCATAGTTTTACCCACTTATTGCTATCTGCTGTATAACTGCTGAGCTTTCATAAATAATATCAGACAATCAAAATACCAGGAACTAGAAAACACTTGAAAACAACAGCTATTATTGACAAAGTTATAACAAGATGACTCCCATTCCTCTCACTTAGTCTACAATCATTGTTTATTTGACTTCATTTCGTCTGAACGTCCTCACATCATGGTTGTCTTATCTTATATGTTACAGACGCTCCTTCTGTACAGAAGATTATTGCGTCCTACGTATTTCTATGGTTTGTGTTTAGTCCTGTATTCTTACTAGAGTTTTAAAAGATGATAAAGTGGAGGCTTTCCTGGTTTCTTCAGGCAACCCATTGCACGCCCGAATACCGGACGGAAAGAAAGAAAACTTGTATGTGTTTGTTCTTGCATATGGAATAAGAAAGGTGTTTTTATCTTTATGTCTATTTGAGGGTTGTATTAGGTTATCTTTGTGTTGTATTTCTAAATTAGAATTAATTGCCTTATGTATAATTACTAATTTACTCTTGGTTCTTCTATCCTCTAGTGTTTCAAGGTTTAATGATTTAACTAATGGTGTTACTCTTGTCAGTCTTGAATATTCTCCAGTAATGAATCTGGCAGCTCTTTTTTGTATTTGTTCTAACTTATCAATATTTTCTTTGGTGGATGGGTCCCATACTGAAGATGCATATTCTAGTATAGGTCTCACCAGGGTGAGATAGCATTTTAGTTTTATATCTTTGTTACATTTGTAAAAGTTTCTTTTTATAAAGCCTAAGGTTTTGTTTGATTTTTTAATAACTTCATTGACATGGGGATTCCAAGATAGTTTCTCATTTATTATGACTCCTAAGTATTTCGCATCTTTAGTTTGGGTTAGTTCTTTTCCATGAATGAAATATTTTGAATTTATTTGTTTCTTTTTCTTTGTTACTCTTAGCAGTTGACATTTTTCTGGGTGGAAGGACATACTCCAGTTAGTTTCCCATTTTATTAATTCATCTAAGTCTTTTTGTAAAATTTTGCTATCTTGTTCTGACTTGATTGTTCTATAGATTATACAATCATCAGCAAATAACCTAACTTTAGTTCCTGTTGAGATATTGTTGGGTAAGTCATTTATATAAATTAAAAATAGTAAGGGACCTAGGACAGTTCCTTGTGGAACTCCTGAGTTAACCTTTATTGGTGTAGATTTAGAACCATTAATTATTACAGTTTGCTCCCTACCCAATAGGAAATCTTGGATCCAGTGATGTAAGGGACCTGAGATTCCAAAGTATTTAAGTTTTTTGAGTAAACTAAGGTGGTGAACTTTGTCGAATGCTTTTGAGAAGTCTAGTAATATTGTATCTATTTGATCATTATTATCTAAGCCTTTTGATAGATCATCTATTAGGCCTATCAATTGTGTTTCACATGATCTGTTCTTTCTAAAGCCATGTTGGTGTGGGCATAGGGCATTATATTTGTCAAGGTGGTTAACTATTCTGCTATATATTATGTGTTCCAGTAATTTACATGTGATACTAGTAAGTGATACAGGTCTGTAATTACCAGGGTCTGACTTATCACCTTTCTTAAAGAGCGGCGTTACATAGGCTAATTTCCAATCCTCGGGCACTTTACCCTGGTTTAGAGAGGCTTGAAAAAGAACTACAAGGATTGGGGACAGTTCATTGCTTAATTCTTTTAATAACCTGGCAGGTAATTCATCTGGGCCAGTAGCTTTGTTTATTTTTAAGTTTTTTAGGAGTGAATGTATACCTATCTCATCTACAGTTATGTTACCTATTTCTTCCAATTTATTTAAATTTATTGAAATTTCCTTGTCGCCTGAGGCAGAAAATGATGATGCAAAATATTTGTTAAGGATATTAGCTTTATTTTCATTATCATTATAGGTTTTATTATTTGAGCCTTTTAGTGTGGCTATACCTGAAGGCTCCATTTTTTTAGATTTGATAAAGGACCATAAGTTTTTATTGTTATCTTTAGTTATCACATTGTTTATATAATTATTTTGGAGGTTACGGCTAAGTTTNTTAATTTTTAAGTATTTTTTGTGTATCCTTTCTAAATTGGTAGCCTTAAATTTCTTAAATAAATTCTCCTTTAGTTTGCAATACTTTTTTAATTTAAAATTGAACCAGCATTTATTAATTCTATTTGAAGTTATTTTTGTTGGAACATTCTCATCCATTATGGTTTTTAGATATGTTTTTATTTCCTTCCATATTTCTTCTACAGGGCTAACTATGCTGAATTTACTTAGGAAATTTTGTTGGAAATTAGAAGCTGATTGGTGTAATTTTATTAAATTGCATTTATTCCAAAGATATATTGTTCTTCTAGGCATCTTATTTATTTTAGTTTTTATTGTGTAGGTTACCCTAACAATATCATGGTCAGACAGCCCAGGAATTATTGTGCAGTCTACTACTAGTCCTGGTCTGTTTGTTAGGAATAAATCTAGTATTTTGTTTTTCCTAGTTGCTTTTTTTACTATCTGTTCTAGGTTTATGTTGTTTATTGTGTCTAAGAAATGTTCATTAATTTCTTTATTATTTTGGTTGCTATCGATTGTATATTTTTTCCAATTTATATCTGGAAGATTTAAGTCCCCCATAGTCCAAATTACAGCATTTTTATGATTGTTTTTAATGTAAATTAGTTGACTGCAGAGATTCCTCATGTATTCTATGTTTGTATTTCGTGGCCTATATAGACTGCCTACAATAAAGGGTGATGAGTTTGGTGTAACTATTTTGCAGAAAACAGATTCTATATTGGAGTTTGGTTGTGTGTTAATTTCTTCAGCTATGAGAGTTGATTTTATTGCAAGTAGGACGCCACCATGATTGTCTGTTCTATCTTTTCTAAATATATTGTAATTGCTGCTTAAAATTTCAGAGTTATATATATTGGGGTTCAACCAAGTTTCAGAACCAGCAATTATGTCTGGTTCTTCTGGTTGTGATTGTTATTACTAGGAGTTTTACTACAATGATTGAATTGATTTACTGGTGGGCGTGACCAGACTCAAACCATGAGTAGGCGTAGGATAATGGTGTTTTAAGACAAAATTGTTGACACTAAAGACAATCCTATTTGGAAGAATAAATATTATTTAAATTAAATGTGCGTTTAATTTTAGTATTTATAATAGCTGAGAAACAAAGCCCATACAAGGACGTTCCGCTGTCGTTTCTGTGGCATGTTGTGCCTCCCCTCCAACAGCCGTATTGACAGGCCAGAAATGTGCATCACGTCAAAAATACTATCCATTATAGTTATAATAAATAACATGTAACAACAAAGTTTGTGACTTAAAACCCCAACACGTACAGCTCATTTCTGGTTATAGTTTGGTTTTTTTTTTACTGTTTATATATTTGTCTAAAAACCTATTAATTTTAATTTAATTTGAATTTCAAAATACCCAACTACACTGATATTCGGATATTATTCGGATCTGTATTAAGTATTTACCGAATCCGGATAGTTGCTCAAATCTCAAATCCCGTCCGGATATCCAGCATATCCGGCTGTACCGTAGTTTATTACGACAACAGGAATAGTTTTTAATTATATGTGTGTTTACAATTATCTCTACATTAGAAATATATGCCTTGGGCCACCAATTTCCACATATTGTTTTAAATTAATGACGAAGTATTGGAAAAAATACTGCACAAAAAATAACTAGCTTTGAGCGTCCACGTAAACTTGTTTAATATTTAAATGAGAGTTAATTTTTCTGATTGGCTGTTGGCGTCTGTAGGAGTTTGAGGGGCCAATCGCTTTCGTTGACCAAACAGAAAATTGCATTTTATTATATAGGATATTATGTAACTCAGGTTTCAAATATCCAGTATCACAAGACAAGCCTTCACTTGGAACACAAGGTTTAAAAAGAGAAAAGGGGGTCTATTAAGAATGACATGCAGAAGGGAACTGAAGGTAGACACCAAAAAGAGTGGGCACAGCTGGGTACAACTTGAGAGACTGACCCAAGACCAGATTGTGGTCTACGCCCCAGACAGATGTATAGGCGATGATTATGGTTTTAAAAATAGTTTTACGTAAATATACATAAGAAACTTTGTTTCATTTTTTTTTCATGCATTACGTTGCTGGAAATATAATAAAGCTTATGCAGAAATTGAATTTTAATAATTTAATAAGTTTTTTTCATTTGACCACAAATTTATCCTTTAAACCCTCTTATCCACATGCTTCTCAAAAATCAATATTGAAGATTAAGGTCATGTGTGTTTTTTTTTTCCTAATTTGCTATTTATCAGCAATAATTTTCAAAGCGTAAGAAAAAGAGAATTTATTTAATTCTTCTTTTTTCTTATTTTTCAACGGAATATTTTTTTAATGGCACAATTATATTTAGAGTAATGTTGATATCCGGGTCACTTATGTGAGAACTACCGATTCATTATTCAACGACGACTCATCAATGATCCTGTGCACCTGTGAGACATCTTTCAACGGGTAACCATTAAAAACTTAGGTCACGCTTAACGTCTTGGTCCCTATCTTTAAACAGAGCCCTGAGCTCATTTGACCTCTCTCATCCTGATTACGCCAGAGCTTAAGCAATGAAATGATATTGAGCCTAGTTGACAGGAAGCCTTGAAAGTTCAAATATTTCTCTGTATCAGCCAGTAAAGTAAAGTAAAATTATATTACGAGAATTTTAAGTGAGAGTATAGTAATGATTGTATCAATACCATACAACAACTGTTTGCGAAGTCAATGAAGGCGGAAGGTCTTAGATGACTTGTAGGACATCGCCAAACTGCCTAGAACATAGTGTAGAGCGGGTTTTTGCAATGGGTTGCACAGTATCATATTTCAAATGGGAAGCCGAGTTACTGCATTTAACGAGCAGGGAAGGTTGAGATGGAGCCAAGTGTCGACCAACACTGAGTGACTCCAAAAGCTACCTCACTGGATGAAACTAAGAGCTACCACACTGGGTGACTCCAAGAGCTACTGCACTGGGTGACTCCAAGAGCTACCACACTGGGTGACTACAAGAGCTTTCACACTGGGTGACTCCAAGAGCTACCACACTGGGTGACTACAAGAGCTTTCACACTGGGTGACTCCAAGAGCTTTCACACTGGGTGACTCCAAGAGCTACCACACTGGATGACTCCAAGAGCTACCACACTGGATGACTACAAGAGCTACCACACTGGATGACTCCAAGAGCTAACGCAATTTGTGACTCCAAGGGCTATTCCCCTGGGTGACACCAACGCAAGTGACGTCTTTAACGCCTGGTTTATTTTATTTATTTAATTTTTTCAAATATTTAGTCAGTCTACATTATGGTATGACGTATTACGAGGCAGATGTATTTTGACAGGAAGTTGAAGGGCATAGTTAGCATTGGCAGATTAAAGATAGCAGCGTCCAATTATATTGGTGACGTTGTTTATATAATGCGGGAAGGGTTAAAATACTAGAAGACTGCATTCAAATATTTTTGCCGCAATTAAAAAAAAAATTCAAAGAATTACATTTTCTTTCGTTATACCATGTAAATCTGTGAATATGAATAGTAAAGAGAAACAGTTGGTAGTGAATGTTAAGAAAGAAAGGAAGGCTAAAAGAGAGAGGGGCTGATTCTGAGAAAGAATTGGTAGGGGGGCTGTAAACATGCAGTAAAGCCCAGCACACTTAAAATTGTGTTGACAGCAGAAAGTTGCAACCAGTCATAAAACTGGATCACTACCAGGAAGTATAAACTAATACCGTTAAGTTATTAAGAGCACACTAGTCAAAATGTAATATTTAGTGTTTATGATTATTTTATTAATGTACATTATAACTTGTTTTTAATTCAATGTATTTTATTTTTAGGATATTTTTTTTAATGTGCACTCCGCTAATTATATGCTAAGGTTCTATGACTTTATCCTTCACTTCCTATTACGAGTTCACAACTGTTTACTTCAACTGTCGCATTGGGGCGTTATTTTTAACTCAAAGCGACATAAGTAGGATTTTCGGTTTCACCATCCTTACCAGAAACGGATATTACACTCATTGTTGTGCTCAACTCTAAATTGTTTTACGTCAATGGAGTGACTCGTCTCTAGTGTTCCGTATTCGTGTGATTGGCCTTGTGTTTGTAGTCTTTGTATTTATCTATACACAAGCCAAACGATTTTTTATGAACATTATCACGATTCAATGAAATAGTTAAATTAAGTAATTATTGCAAATAAATAGTCTAACAAGTCGATTTCAAAAGATTAAATGAAAAAGGAAACAACATAAAATATTTAGTACACTCATTATGAAAACATTTGCACATCTACAATATCGTCAGATTGGTGCAAATCATTTCTGATTAATTGATATTTCTTGCTGCTTGCTAGTCAATTGTTGATAAGTGCACGGGAAATAAATGCGTTTGGTTGCTAAGCATGAAGTTAAAATCCAAATAGTCTGTTTTAAAGGACGTTAAAGTATGTAGACAAGATAGAGGGGACAGTTCGCTTTCTTCATTGAAAACCCACCTGCTAAAAGTCCCTACATACATCATCAAAAAGGAAAAAATCCAATGGATTTATTATATCGTCAGGTGTTTGACGTTGTTTCTATGTGCTCTGATGTGTTCAGGTAGAAATTTTTCTTCAATAACTTCTTTAATTGATGACATTTTTTGCATGTATACTGTACATATTGTAAAGTTGTTTTTCTTATCCTTTAAACAATGATTATAAAATTTTGAGCTTTTTGTCCTGATTCTGGTTATTTATGTGTGTCATTATTCGAGGTTAGTGCGATTGGATTGAAGAGTAATTTCTGCTATAGAACACCAGCTTCAAATAAAAAAAAACATTTATAATAAAGTAGGGCTGTTATCGTATAAATTTAATTTAATCGTTAACTTTTGAAAAATTACCAATTAATTAATCGATAATTTTGTTAAGCTAAAAGTAAAGATTATGACGTCATTAAACTGAAAGTGTCAAGGGAAGTAATAAAAACACGCAATTGGTGTAGTCATTAAGTTATTTTTAAAACAGTTAGCACTTAAAACAAGTTGAATAACGTATTAAAGTTGAGGAACTTGAATGAAAATTTAAAAAAAAATTATAAATGTAAAAGTAATACAGCTGTATAGAAATTTTTTTATGATTAGAAAAAACATAAAGATAATCTTTTTATCCCAAGTGGTTCAAAAGCTATGATTTTTTTCTAAGACCTTATAATCTCTTTTTTCACTATTTCATTTTACTTCATATTTTGTGCCCTTTTATTGCATTTTTTAAAATGCCCATAACCTAAGTATTTAATTTAATTAAATTTAAATCACGTACTTTTATTGGGGGATATATTTAAAAATAAGTAGTTCAATATAATGTCAATGAATGTAAATTTTGTTATTGTTGCATAGTTAAAAACAATTTTTTATATCATTTTCCTTATAAAAAAGGTTATTTTAAAGTACACTCTTTGTGAGTTCCCTTAACGGAGAAGTTTGTACGTAAAAAAATAATAATAAAATGAAAACTAGTATTAATTATTTATTAATAAATCAAATGTTTAAAAAAAGAAAAAAGTAACATTTTTCTATTTTTAATCACTATTTTATCGATTAAAATAATTTTAATCGATAAAATAATTTACCGATTAATCGAGAAATTAATCGGTTATTTCCGCAGCCCTATAATAAAGACATTTCTTGTAGTCAACAGAAATTTAATTAATGGAAAAATTAGAGATGGGAGGGCGATCTAAGACTATTTCATTAAATAAATTACATCGAATTGTTGTTTGGCCGATTTACCTATTCCACTTAAAAGATGTCAAGAACAAATCATATTAAAAATTGTATACAAATTTTGAACTATGCTTAGAGGAAGGATTTTTTTTAAACTTTAACTGGAAAAAAAATGTTGTTTTTTAAAATTAATTCAGAAATAAGATATTAAGTTGTTTTTTTTAATATCTCGCTAAAAATCTAGCCAATGTGTTCGGTTTTTTAAATGTCTTGTCTTGTTTTGTTGTTATTTTTAGTTACAATATATAGGACTAGAATATCAGATAAACTCAAAATACTTACGAGAGACAGTCCTGATTTTTTTAAAATTACCTATCTTATAACCTTATTTTCTATTGTTAAGCTTCATAGCTCATAACGCAAATAATAATGGCAATTTATCAAAATAAGCTTTCTACAAGAAATACAAATTTAAATTAACAGTTAGCATTCACCTCAAAGAAAAGCATCCAAATAAGAAAGTTTGGGATTCATCATCAAAATTAATTAAATGTCACACGCAAAAAATCTACTGTCGACTTTAAATTATTAAAAATTATATTTTTATTAATTAAAATGTTGACTTTTTCTTCGACAAAAATTTCGTTTGACCAAAATTTCCCTTTACTTTGGTCACATTTCCATTTTACATTCATCAATATTCCGCTGGACCAAACTTCAGATTAACAAATTTCTTGGAGATAAAAATGTATTTCCAAATAACTTCCCGATACGTCAGGGGATACGAAAAAAGATTTGAAAATGCACATAAATATATTTCATGTAAAAGAATATTATATTTTAAATATGTACTAATACTTAGTAAAATAACGAGAAAACCGAACGAATGGACCAACAATCTTCAATTGACTATCTATTTTTCTAGTCCATAGCCTTTTGTTTCGAGATCGTTAAGGGTTCTAACATATCCACTTGAGCAGAGGTCTCCAAACTACGGCCCGCGGGCCATATGCGCCCCGCGCAGCATTCTCATCCGCCCTTGGAGACCTTTTAATCTCAAAAAGATAATATTTTACCTGTAGTTTACCAGATGTGTACTAGACCCCCAAACTGCTGTTTAACAGTTAATGTGGCCCTCGGGCAGAAGAGTTTGGAGACAACAGCATTATAAAATTCCCAGGCTTTGTAGACCCTGGCGGCGCTCATAACACTCCAGGTCAGCGGAAGAATTTCTTAGCGTTAGTCATTCCTCAAAATGTTTATGGTGGCTTTAAAGTGGGCTTGATCCCATGCCCCTCAGCTTGTGAGGCGAACGCACTATTGACTTGGCTATCCAGTCTATTTATACAGGTGTAAAATCATTGCATACTACCAAATTCAATATATCTTAGCTTGTGCACAATTATGTTCTCTATTATTTTCTTTAAAACTCCCTCATTAGAATTGTCATTGTTCTCTACTTACCTTACCGTTTGACGTACATATTATATTTTTCCTTCTTTATATATCCTTTTGCATGTCGGTCCCTATGCTGCTTTAATGATTGCGAATATATCCGGTCTTCAACAGCGAATGTGTTCTAGAAATCACAGATTACTGTTCGTCAACTTTGATAACCACAGCTTAAACTTAGCAGGAGTACACTCTAGCAGGCAGCAGGAGTACACCCAGCTAAACAGGATCAAATTTGTGTCACGTTTTTTATAGAATAGTTAAAAGTATAAATTTGTTTTTCTCGCGTTCAGAAACTCATTGAGAAGACCTAAAAAGAGTTGTGCAAATCACAGTGAAGAGTGAGTCTGAAAAATCTTGGAGTGCACGATCAGAAGCTGTTAAATTTATTTATGAAGGACTAGATGGATAAACGCAGGGCTGTTGGAAAAATTTTTTTTAAACGCTCATGATGCGAGACACCAGAAGTGATGCAAAAACTTTGCTGGCAGGTATATTGAATTTTAAATCCCTAGTTTTGTAATATTTCTCAATCATCATTATTGGGAAATTGATTGTGTCCAGTAACGGTTGCAGGTTGCTACTATGAATTTCAAGGAAGCAGCATCTGATCTTGAAACTGGAGCAAGAACTTGTCAACATTCGTGATAATTTGAGCCAGGTTGAGGAAGACAATTTAAAAACAAGATGCACAACTTGGTTGATCGAGGTTTAAAGAAGGATTAGACATCGAAGGAAGCCGGGAGAATCAGCAAGAGATGCTGGACTTTCTGCGGAAGAAGAAATTGCACCTGCTATGAACATTGTAATTGATAGAGTCCAACGGGAGATATCAATATTGGTTATTACGTCTAAAAAACTTAAACACCAAATTTACATGTTTGCTGGACCTCAAAACTCTTCTCGCTGAGACAGAGGTGTTTATATTTTTAAAATTTCGACAATTTCGTCAATGGTCACGAAAAGTGCACAGAATTAGGAGACTACAAAAAGAGGTTCAGTACCCGGACTGAAGATTTACCGGAAACTACTTTATATCTTCTTGGTTTTATTGTTTCATGTGGAGATCATGTATTTCAGAATCTGCGTATTTCACTGCAAATACTTTTATGAATTTCTATTTCAATTGCGAGCGTGATTAATTTGATTAATTCGCTGCACCTATGTTTCATAACCAGTAACAACAATAGCAAAATAATTATGTTTTAGACAGAGAATAAGCGATCCAAGTACGTAAAGTTTTTCTTCATTATTTAGGGCATACTTTAAAAATTCTCGTGTTAACCATGTCATATTTCGTTAAGTAGAGTTTATACTTTGGACTCTTTAACCACCTAGCTACACAAAAAACAATCATAAATTTCGCCTCAAATCTTCTACTTGTAAGAGACGCTACTGGGAAACTAAAAGATAATCAAGCTATCGGTGTTACGTTCGCTTATTACTTTCTATTCTTTGTTTCAATTCAGTTTTTGTTTTTGTTTTTTTTTTTTTTTAATTTAAAGCTAAGAAATCAGCCACTGTACCGTAGACTTTATTTTAAAATAAACTGCGGGCAATGAATGTGATTTAGTTTGGGGGATTTGGGGAGACTTTAATTCGTGACACCGGAACCCAGTTTTAAAGATAAAACTTGCACTTGGCAGTCTCTTCTGCATGTCACACACACAAATGTAGTGGGGCAGTTTTGCCCGCCTTCCTCCTTGTTCTTTTTCAACTGCTTCATCCCTGATTTCCTCTTCTTTTCTTAGTGATCTTTCCTATCCTCTGCAAGGTTTTCCCAGTTTTGTATGTAAATGTTGGCTGCTTTCATATCTCTTCTGCCTACGTCTGCGTATCTGAAATATGGCCGACCAACCGACCCTTTGCTTGTCGCCAGCTCTCTGTATAGCTCATCTTTGGCTATGCGACCAGTTTGCATTCTCTTGACGTGTCCAAGCCAACGAATGCGTGTTTAACTTAATATGAAGCTATTGAGCCTTCTTTCATGCCTGGTGTAGGTGGTCCAAGACTCGCATCCATAGAGGAGTTTGCTCAGTACGCAGGTCATGTATACCTGCAGCTTAGTCCTTGTTGTGAGTTAGGCATTGAACCAGACTCTTTTGTACAGTCTGGCCATTAAAGTTGCGGCCAGTGAGAGGTTTCTCGAGAAGTTCTATTTCAAATATGTACAACTGTCAACAACATCAATGTTGCAGTCGTCAGTGGTGTTAGTGGAAAGGGAAGCAGCAACCTGTGCCATATGGTTGGTTTTCTTTATGCTAATACTCACGCCAAAGTCTCTGCAGTCAGTGGAAAAGCTGGATACAGGGTTCTACAATCCTTCTGATGTGTGACATATTAAGGCAGCATCGTCTGCAAACACGAGCTCGAGCAGCAAAATCTTCCTTATTTTGAACTTTGCTTTAATTTGGGCAATATTGAATAATTTCTCGTCCATCTGTTGTGTATGCATATCCCCTGGCCGTTGTTCTTGAAGGCGTACTGGAGAAGATGGAGAAGAATATTGCAAACAGAGTAGGTGCCAACACGCAGCCTTGCTTTACTTCACTACTTCAATCCTTCCTGTGAAAGCATCTGAGATGGCACAGTTATAGCACACTGTGCCCTGCATGTTATGGTGGAATAGCTTGATTATGTTAAGTAGTTGTGTAGGGCAGCCTATTTTTACTGAGATCTGGAAAAGGCCACTTCTGCTAACAAAGATCAAACGCATTATTTATATATAAGAATCGTTCAAATTTTCCAGTAGAGCGAGACAACCTCGGTTCAATTAGACCCATCCAATGCTTTCCTAAGTTACAACCAAATGCATTGTAATTTAATAAATGTAGGCATAAATGTTTGACACATGTGACAGGTATAAATTTGGCAATTGATTAGTCTGTTAATTCTACATCACCAGGTGTTTCGGGACTAATAATATGGTCGAGGAATGAAGGATCAATCGATAATAAAGAATTGAGATGTCAAAATGGTGATGGTATCTTCATTACAGACATTGTAGTGCTATTTAAGGTACACAATATACTTACACAAAATAAATAATAATGACGAATATCATTTTTATTTATTTTTCTTTCAGATCATTGGTAATTATAATTTTCTCTGTTTGATTTGTGCTTTTAGAGTTCTGCCATTTATGTACTATTATGTGTCCATCTAATAATAACATTTATTTATAAGTTATCTTATAATTTACCCTAGGTTGAATATTGATATTTATATATATATATATATATATATATACACACATATATCTATATAATAATGCGCCTAAGCGCGTCCGTCAGTCAGTCAGAAGCCCCTATACCACGCAACTCTTGATTACTTTTTTAAAATTGAAAATATAGACGTAAAATCATAATGATTTTGGGTTTGAGATTAACAGAGGATGTGGTTTTGCGCGCCTTAAAAAAAACAATTAAGTGGCGTCATGAAGCTTTATTATATTAATTTATTTGATGTTACTTTTTATCCTGATTATAACCCGAGTGTGTGAATATGCATGTGTGCGAGTGTGTTTATGTGTATGTGTGTAAGTGCGTCTGTGTGTGCGTGTGACTGTGTGTTTGTATTAGTTGTGAAATAACGATTTAATTCATAGATTGCTAAAAGTGAAATTAAATATTGAAAAGACGTTACCACGTAATGGTTTATGTATAGTTAAAATTATGCACTGGATTATGAAAAATTCCGTCAATTTTATGAACACAAGTCTCTGCCGATGCGATCTTTGTGGGTGCTTGAATAAAAGATAACGGGAAGTCATTGAATGTGACTTAAAAAACTGTTAATGAGAAGATCAATCTCCAATCATTTTTTCAGAGATGGTTTTACTTTATTTAAGAAGAATTTAGCCCTTGCGCATTAGTTGGACGATTACTCGCATGAATTGCCTCAATGGAAAATAAACAGTGAAATGAACTTATAGTCGCTATTGAAAGTGCATTATTTATAGTTATAATATGTAATTGGATAAGATTGAGGCTAATTAGCGCTAATTAAAAAAATGGAACCTTTCTAAATTTTTAATTGTATTTTACAATAATAAAATCACACGAAGATGGGTCGAACTAATTAATTTCTTTTAGTCACTGTTAAATAACTATAGAAATAAATGTGAAGAAATTATTTAATTGCAGACGAAATATCAATTTTACATTTTAATATAAGCTTTTATACATCTACGTATATAATCAGATAGAGGCAAATATTCTACGGGCGTATAACAAGTCAAAATTACAGAAAATGAAATTTCTTAATAGAAAAATTAACACGGAACCGCTTTTGAAACATTTAACAAGTGATTTATCATAAAAACAATTGCAAATATTAATTAGGAGGAAGATTTATTTCTCTTAGGTGCTTATTTAATACAAGTAAGTGTTTTGGATCGATTTCATTATAAAATGACAATAAGGAACTTCGTATTGAAAGTAAACGCTCAGGGATTTTAAATAATAAAATGGTACGTGTATAAGCGTTTATACACTGTTGTAAGAGTGGTGTTAAATAGCGGAAATGTAATTTTTTTT